>PVJO010000715.1:168413-213754 GCA_004026905.1 Hystrix cristata
TTAATGATTCTATTGTAACTTTTTTTTTAGAGTACTCTCTTGATTAATTCCACGTGATTTTTTGTTTTGTTTTGTTTTGTTTTTGAGACAGGGTCTCGCTATGTAGTGCAGGCTGGCCTTGAGCTCACTATGTACCCCAGGGTGGCCTCGAACTCTTGGCCATCCTTCTGCCTCTGCCTCCAGAGTGCTAGGATTACAGGTGTGAGCCACCACGCCCGGCCCATGTGATTCTTTGATATGTTCATAAATACTATTATTTGTATTTCAACTAAGCAAAGAAAAACAAAAATAGATTTGACACGAACAAGATTCTTTATTTACACTATATAGTGAGAGTTTTTCACTCAAATGATGAAATGTATGTTCTTTCGCTAACTATTGACAAAATAATTGTGTGACGTGTTCTATGCTGTATTTTCTGGACATTATCATATATAAAGAACTAAATATAATATTACAAAAATACATTCCTTTATTTGCCCACATTCCATATTGTATGTGTGAACCAAAAGTGTGCAGAGTGCTAGGTGCAGTGATACATGCCTGTAACCCAGCACTCTGGGAGGCTGAGAGAGGACTGTGAGTTCGAGCCCAGTCTAGGCAACTTAGTGACTTAATGAGATCCTGTCTCAAAATAAAAAGTTTAAAAAGGTCTGGGAATGGAGTTCAGTGTGAAGTCCTCTGGGATAGTACGGCATAGTGCAGAAAGTTCATGTTCCAGATTCAACGTTACACCGTCTCCTGGCTCATCTCAGGACCCCCATGATGATGCTCGCCTTTCACTGGGGTTCACACTGTGCCAAGCTTATGGGTCAACCCACTTGACCCTCACCACAACCCAGAGAGGTTCAAGTGTTTCCCCATTTGACAGGTAGAAGCACCCAAAAGGCCCAAAGATGGTACGAAACTTGCCAGGATCACACCAAGCAAGAAATGGCAGAGCGGAGATTCGATCCTGTGCCATGTGGTGCCACAGCCCAGCTCCCAGCCCCAGCCCTGTCCACCCCGTGTGCCCCCTGGTTGTGGGGATGGGGGACTAGTGCAGGAATGTATGACAGTGCCTGGTGTTCAACAAAGGCTGTTCCACCAGGCCCTCTGTATTGTTCTTACTTCAGTTTTGATTGGACACAACAAAAAATTCTCAAGCAATGACATAAAAAAGGCAATTTTTAAAGTGGTTGGTAGAAACCCCTGACCTTCTCAGGGCACTGCTGCAATAGTCTGTGCCTGAGCCCCTGCTTTCCTTGAGGGGACCCTCCACACTGTCCTGAGTCACACAGGTCTGTCCCTGGTCCCTCAAGCTCACTGGCAACTCCTGGAAACATTATTTCATCATTGTCACATTCAAGACAGATCATTCTCCTCTCAAACTTTAACATGTTTTGTCCTAGCAAATGAAAACATGGGAAATTATCATTCAGAGTATCATTGGACATTCCTGTTGGTACAGCGTAGAGATATATATCCATAAAAGCACACACAGTGAAAGATATTTCTATTCCAGCTGAGGGTGCAGCTTAGTAGTAGAGTGTGTGCTTAGGCTGTGTGAGGCCCTGGGTTCAATCTCCCACACCAATCAATCAATCAATGAGAATAACAGATACTTATGTCCCATGTAATGTAAAATGGGTTCATTAAAGAAAAACTGAGCATTTTCTTTCTTTTGATATGGGGCCTCACTATGTTGCCCAGGTTGGCCTTGAACTCCTGGGCTCAAGTGATCCTCCTGCCTCAGCATCCCAAGTAGCTGGGACCACAGGCATGTACCATGCTGGTTCTAGAGAAAATTGGAACACTAAGGATCTATGCTTTAGAGACTGGTGTTGAGAGGCAAACATAAACACTAAGAATAAATGAATGATTTTCTTTATATTGCATATCGTATTCTTTTATGCTTAAAGTTGCCTGGTTATAATACTTCCTGCCCTGGGAGGGATAGTACTGCTTCCAAAGGGGGAAATACCCAAAAGGGAAGCAGAAGCAGAAAACACACATTGTAGTATATTTTGTGCCATCTCCATTTGGTATTCTGTGTGTGTGTTATATATTCAAAATAAAAAATGTTTTAAATTCTTTTCATCAAAAGAGCAAAGGATCCCACATCCATAACATTTTTGTTTAAGCTGAGATGACCAAGTAAGAATCACATGTCTTCTTCCTTAGGTGCTAAATTCCCTATTAAGTGGACGGCTCCCGAAGCAATCAATTTTGGATGTTTCACTATCAAGTCTGATGTATGGTCCTTTGGAATTCTCCTGTACGAAATTGTCACCTATGGAAAGATTCCCTACCCAGGTATTGCTTATCTGTTTCCATTCAGGTGATATATATGACATGAACATCAAGTTGCAAAAGGCGTTAAAGGAAAGCCTCATCTATCCAAAAGTAAAGAATCAACACTTTATACCAGAACTTTATTTTTACTTTAGTAGAAATTGTGCTACAATATGATTAGACATTTCTCGGCTTTCTAGTTTATTGCGTGCATCCTCTTTTCCTTCCCTAATTCATTCCACCACTTACTCAGGACCCAGCGTGGGCCTGGTACTGTTGTAGGTGCTGAGATGAAACCAGAGTAGTCACGGGTGTGCCTCCAAAATGATGGCCCATGGAAGAGGAAAGAGATGGAGGAATGGGGATTTACAGGGCCTTCGGGTTAGTTTTCACCAGAGGTTTTGTCGTTAGCACTGTGGAGTCCCTCCCCCTTCAGGAAATAACTCTGTTTATCAGAGGAATGATCCTTCGGGTCTTTGTCTTGCTGCTGTCAGTGGGGTCACTGGTCAGTAGCTCCAGGGTCCTAACACCCGAAGCCCTCAGAACCAGATCCAGCCTGCCCCTCCTGCCTCCAGGCTGGATGCTATCATGGTTCAGAAAAGAGATTTCTTCCAAATACTTCACATTCTCATTAGTACTTGACTTCTAACAAAATCTATGGGTAAGATGAAGTTAAAATTCTATCTTTAACGTTTAAATCATTATTTCACTCACTGTCTAGCATGTCAGGCATGCTTGAGGCACTAGAGATGCAGCAGTCTGCTCCTACCCTCACGGACACAGACTGATGACTCTCAAATAGATGGTCAGTCTGTGGGGTCCTAGGGTTGCCGGGAGAGCGTGTGCAAGGGTTAGGGGTTAACGAGTACTCGTGGAAGTGAGGATGAGGGAGCTGCTGGTTTTATACAGTGGTCCTGATATCAGCCGGAACTCAAAGAGATGAGGGAGGGAGGCTTGTGTCTTTCTGGGGGCTGAGTGCTCTACAGGGGATCAGCCAGGACATGAGGTGGGTGACAGGAGTGGGAGACCAGCGTGGTTCGAGCTTCAGTGAGTATTTCATGAATGAATGAATGAATGACTTGTCCAGGTCATTTAATTTCAAGATACAGACCACAGAGAAGAAAGGAGGAGGCCAGAGTAGCAGAGAAAGCCACGAATTTGGGGTGCCATAGTGGCCCAAAAAGGTTAATGGCCACCCAAGAGCTTCCCATCTGACTTGGCAAGAGATGGAGCCGGGGGCTTTCAGACGGAACAGCACTGTGACTGGTGTGCGCCAGTCACTCCCACTGCTGTGTGGGAGTGGGCCACAGAGAACCAGGATGGGGACCAGCTGAGAGCAGAGATCTTTGGCTGGAGCCTGCCCAGTGGGTTCATGGTCCCAGGAAGTCCCTTTCATACTGATGTTTCATATTCTGACTGCTCGCCATGCTGAGCACTAAAGTTAATGAATTAACACTGCCGTAAAGTGTGACAATGCTTCTGATCAGCCCTGATGTCTGATTCTCTCTCTCAGTGCTGAGGATGGAACCCAGGGCTTCGGGCATGCTAGGCAAATACTCTACCACTGAGCCGCCTCCCCAACATATCCCTGTATGTGCTTACATCTGTATTTTATTTATCTCTCTGCAGAGAGAAAAAGATGACCTATTTAGATTTATGTATATAATCTGGTAACTGATAAACACATGACCTCACATAATAAGGTCATGTCCATGTACAGTATGCTGCCCGTGATGCTCAGCCAAGTTTTCAGTGGCTCAGGAGAGGTGACTGGCTCCTGGCTGGTGGCGGAGCCACTCGCAGAGACCTGTGACCCTCCTGTCTGTCCCACACCCAGGGTTCTCAGTGCCCAGGATTTGGGAATATGTGGGGTAAAAAAATCATTTAAAAAATAGAAGAACCAGTAGGAAAATGGTAAGAGTTATTTTTAGAAAGTATGTAGTCAGATCAACCAGAAGCCATTGCTAAATCTATCCCCTGATTAACGCGTGCTTTGTAAGAGACGTGGCTGTGAGATCCCTTCAAGAATCTGTACAGTAATCATGAGAAAGTTGGAAATGCGGAGCACAGTGGATTCTGTTCACTTACATATCAGAGGACTTGCAGAAATTGATGAACACTGCCAAAGTATACCATTTCCCACCACTCCTGAAACGGCTTATAGAGAGATTTCTGTCATAACCAAGCTGTCTAAGAAGATTCTCTCTGCCCAGGAAAGCACTAGATATCTTAAGGTCTTTTTAAAAGGTGCTTCAGAAGCCACATGCCTAGTTTTGCAAAATGAAAGGGAATTAAATAAAGGAGGGGGAAAAAACAAAAGAAATAGTAAAGCCACATAAGAACTGGACACATATTTGTAAAAGAAGAAGACTAAAAGGTGTAATTGACTAAAATATTACCTAGTATCCTTGGGCAAGGAAATAATAAGTTGTATTTGTCCACTCACTTTTCATTGCTCAAAAATCCCGACGCCTACAACCTAAAGGCAGAGAAATTTGTTTTGGCTCAAGGTTTCAGAGTTTCGGTCCCTAATCAGCGGATGGAAGGTTCAGGCCGAGGAAAGCCGCTTACCTTATAACATCTAGGAAGCAGAAGAGCAGGAAAAGAGTCTGAGAAGAAGGAAAGACCAGGGATGAGGTATAATTCCCAGGCCACGTTCCCATGACCCCACCAGACACACGCAGAAGTCTGCTTCAGAAACCTCCTTGGAGTCTCTCAAGACAGTCAAGTTGACGGTCAGGATTAACTGTCACACAAGTTATATTAATTTTCTTCTCGGTGAATTTCTCAAGTTTTTCACAATGACATTTTTATTAAATAACATTATTCTTACCAAGTAATACACATACATTAAAAAGCCAGGTCATTCAGAAAGTGTCTAATGAAAGTTGCTACACGGGGCCCACCCTCTTGAAGCGTCTCACAAAAACCTTTCAGGAATTTTGGCTATTTGTCCTTGTTTTACAGCTTGTAGTTCTAAATGTTATACTATTAAATCTTTAATAAAGTCGGAGGCTTGAGTTTTACTCGTTATTAAACAATATGGTCACATGGTTCCAAATGCAATAGATAGAAGATGTGAGTGGAAAAGTGTCCAACCCTGTTCTTCAGCTACACATGTCCCCATCCCATAGACATGTGGCTACTGATTTCTGCTCCAGAATCTTCATAAAAATGGCATCACTCATACAGCTCGCACCCTTTATCTCTGGCTTATTTCACCCATGGCATGGCATGTATCACAATGTCTCGCTTTATCTTTTTTCCATTTAGTCTCACTTTTTCATGCCGAGCCTTTATCCTTCATCCCAGGCTTCTGCCCTGATTCCCCTCCCACCCCCTGGACTTCATACTTCTGAGCATGGCCTTCTCCACTGAGTTTGTTTTAGTCTTTTTTCTGCTGTTATAACAGAATAGCTGAAGCTGGGTGACTTAGAAAGGAAAAAAGTTTATTTGGGCTCATAGTTCTGGAGGCTGAGAAGTCCAGGAGCACAACACCAGCGCGTGCTCAGCTTCTGGTGAGGGGCTTGTGCTGCTTTCGCTTGTGGCCGAAAGCAGAAGGACTAGTGGGTTCGTGCAGAAGAGACGGAACTAGAGGGGCAGCCTCACTTTATCCTACAACTTCCTATCCTGGTAAGGAGTGCAGTCCCTGGAGAGTGAGACCCCTCTCCCATGAGGGAGTCATTGCTCTCTGAACAACCTAGTCACCTCTTTGCAGCCCTGCTTCCTAACACTGTCACGATGGCAATCGAATCCCAACGTAAGTTGGTGGGGAGGATGCGTGTTCAGCCTATAGCAGTTTCTCCAGTGTTCAGCTGGGCAGGCACTGGGTACCGTCCTGTCTGCAGCCATGGGCCTCATCCCCCGCGGTGGCTGCTGGCCACACCCAGTGGAGCCTTCCAGGGACGGTCCCTTGCCGTAGGCCCTTTGGTTACACCCTCTCCTCAACTCAAACCACTTCTGCCTCTGGCTGCCAGATGTCTCTTAGTTTCACCGAAGGTGGAGTTTAAGTTTCTATTTCTTGTTCTCTTTTTTGTTTGTTTGTTTGTTGTTTTGTTTAAGGGTGAGTTACAGGGGGAAAATTGGAAGAGAGGTAAAAAATTTCCATTTCAGTATCCTAAAACAGGAACTGTGATTCTATTTGTGTATAAACTTTATAAACAAAAAAAGGTCACTCCTTGTGGTCAGGGTTTTGTTTTGCTTCTATAAAGAAAAAGGTTTAGTAATAACAAGATTTCTGGAGCATCATGTCTTTTCTGGCTCTTTCCTATCAGAGAGATTCAGGAACTTAATGCTGTGTGTAGATCCAGATCAAATATTCATCCTTCTGCACACACCTGCCTCAACTACAAGCAGTGGTCAGGGGCAAAACAAGGTAGTTTGCCCTTTTGGAAGGAATATTACTAGGTGGAAGACTCTGTCTCTGGGTAGCTACTATTCATTCTCATTCATATTCTCTTTCTCTCTCTCTCTCTCTCTCTCTCTCTCTCTCTGGACACACACACACAGAAACTCTATCTTTCTGTCTTTAAAGAATGTTGAGGTCTGGGTAGCTGCTGGTCTCTTGTCACTAACCTTCTAATCACATTGGACCGCATTTTTCTCTTTCCTGTAATCCTTCACCAACTTGTATTTTCGGCCTATTCTTGCTCACTCCAGATGCCACGTCATGTCCCCCACAACCTTCCTCCAGTGAGGGAGGTGCCATCTGAGGATAGCATTCTGGCTTAATTGTCTCTGCTTCTCTCAGAGCCTAGCACTGTTTCATGACTCGTGGTGATTAGCAATAAGGCCTTGTCCTTGTTGAAAGAATGAAGGACGGTACATGAAATTGCTCACCTTATAGCAGATCGCCAGCCAGTCGGCGATTAACCTTGTCACAGACCAAGCACCAACTATCAAGTGTCATCTTAGAGTTTAATCAAGGTCTCTCTTTCCCTCTTTTTCTTTCTTCTGTAAGACTTGGCATTTACTGACACTTTTTAGTTTGTTTGTTCACTTGTACATAAAAAGACTGACTTCAGATTCTTTTTTCTAATTCCTATAATCAAGTCAAATTCTCTAGGTAGGATAGAGCATGACTAGCCTTCATCTGCATCATTGAAACAGTTTTCTTCAGAGTTAGAACAAGGTCAAAGCATATACGGTGAGGCTGGGGGACCTTAGAAAGCTTTATCTTCTGTGGGCCTATTCTGACATTTTACACAACTGGGGATTCTCCAGAAAGGAAGTGAAAGATAATTCCTAACCGGGTTGGCAGGTCCGGTTACTACTATGTTACCCCACCAGGATCCCAGAACTTCATTCAAGGCCCATGCAGGGGTAAAAACAGTTCTTCTGAAATTTACTTATGGGAGTTTGGCTGGTTACAAGAATCAGAGAAATGCTGAAGCCACAGCATTTTATGGAAACCCAGACTCCAAATAAAGAAAGATGCAAACCTGCTTTCTAGCCTCAGGCAATAATAAAAATCAAAATCATCCACTTAGTAATCTTCTTCTTCTTCTTTTTTTTGGTGCTGGGGATCGAACTCAGGGCCTTGCACTTGCTATGCAAGCACTCTAACCACTGAGCTAAATCCCCAGCCCAAAAAATCTTCCACTTAGGAAATTCCAGTTATACAAATATTTGTAAATGGTATGTCAGAAGTAAATTTGAGAAAAATTAATTCACTGAGTGAATGGCTGTCAAGGAATACGAATGATTACAAAGTTTACTTGGATTTCCATTTAAAAACTAGAGCTCTTCTAACACAGAAACAGCCATGTCTTCTCTGAGGGATTTAAATCCGGGAGGGGCTCTTCGGTCACTGCTCTTAAAATGGTCTGTTAAGGGTAGGGGGTCTCAAACCTCACGGGTCACAACCCATTGTGAGAAGCACACAGAAACCCACCCCCTCCATATCTTTTCTTTGTGACTTGTTGTAATTCATTTTTTTAAAAATACTGATAGTATCCTAAAAAGGTAATTTGGTGATCCCAACTGGGGAGTGAACCACATTTGAAAAACCTTGATTAGAGAAAAAAAATTTTTAAGGTTTTGTTTGAATTCTAGTAAAGCCATTTTCCCTAAAATGATTACCTGTCTTTTAGAATTGTTCCAGTGATCGCTGGTGTTAAAATCTATAGTAGTGGTGGGCTGGGGATGCAGCTCAGGGATAGAGAACTTGCCTAGTATGCCAGAACTCCTGGGTTCAATTCAATCTCCAGCACAGCAAAAAAAAAAAAAAAAAAAAAAAAAAAAAAAAAAAAAAAAAAAAAAAAAAAAAAAAAAAAAAAAGAAGACAAAAGAAAGAAATATCTATAGCTATTGCTGGATTTCCTCTCTGATGAATGCCAGATATTATATATGACTATATATGTTCTGCATGAAAATCATCTCTAGAGAAACTCATTTCTGCAGAAAATGTATCCAAAATATATGCAAAACATATAGATGAGAATAGGTGTGGCTAAAACAGCCCATTTTTTATCCCATTTTAATAATGGAAGAAAATATTATCATTAAAGTACCATTTTTCCACCTTCAACTTGTTCTCAGTATCAAGTTCTCACAGTTCGCCCCGAGACAATTGACCATGTTAAAATCCGTCCTCTGTTACTGGTCCTCTTTCAGGGCTCCATAGGAATAATAAGTGCCTTAGTTTCCTCACCAGATGTTGAGAACATGCAAATTCCAGACTCAATATGCACTTTGACTCTGGCTAGGAACCGACGACTGGGACAGTTTAATCTGTATGTGAAATAGTTTTACTTGAGGGTTATGATTTAGATCCAAATTTCCTTCTGTCATTATCTTCTTAGAAGACAAAGTATCCCAGAAGTGACAGGGCACAAACTACAGGCACAAGCTTGGTTAGGACCGAACTTGGTTAGGACCAAGCTTGTCCTTCAGCTGGTCCAAACCATGGTTTCTTCTGAAATCATCTTAGATTTGTAGTCATTTGGCAATCATATTATCAGTTGGATTGTTGACTGCTGACTTTAAATTGACAATGAAAAGCCAAATTTTAAAAAATAAAAAAGCATGAGATAATGTGTGCAAAAATAATTTCTTGATAAATGTACGATAGGTAGAAGCTGAAAAAAAATTCTATTCTAGCAAAGAAATTGGGACTGAGAATTAAGATTGGGTTGGCATGGTTAATTTCAAAGGTCAGTCAAGTCCATCATCCTTTAATCATTCAAGAGAGCTCGCTTTTTGCCTTCTACTCGCTGTATTTGCTTGGTTTTGCCTTGGCAAACTGAATTTGGTCTTGATCCCCCATATTAAAGTGTATTTATTGAGCTGCTTAAAGAAATCCCGTAGTTCTCTGTATTAGCTTGCTAGAGCCGTCATAACAAATACTACGGAGTGTGTGATTTAAATAACAGAAATTTAATTTCACACAGCCCGGAGGCTGAAGCCCGAGATCAGGGTGTTAGCAGAGGTCTCTGTCTCGTTGGCTTGAGGATGGCTGCCTCCTCCCCGGGACTTCACGTGGTCTTTTCTCTGTGCACGTCTCTCTCCTAATCTTGTCCTTCTATGACACAAGACGTACTGGATTAGGATCCACCCTCATGACCTCATTTTAACTAACTGCCTTTTTAAAGGCTTTATTTCCACATATAGTCACACCAAGGGGACTGTAGGTTAACATTTCAACCTATGCATTTGGGAGCACACACTTCAACCCATAACAGATACAGGAAAGCTCGCTGCTCCATCATGGCTGCAGGGTGTGAGTAGCAAAAAGGCCCTCACTGCAGTTCTCCCTGTGGTCAGGTTCCTAAATGGCATGTTGTTTTTGGCCTTAGGGAGAACCAATGCAGACGTGATGACGGCGCTGTCCCAGGGCTACCGCATGCCCCGCATGGAGAACTGCCCGGACGAGCTCTATGACATCATGAAAATGTGCTGGAAAGAAAAAGCAGAGGAGAGGCCAACATTTGATTACCTACAGAGTGTCCTGGATGACTTCTACACTGCCACGGAGGGGCAGTATCAGCAGCAGCCATAGCGCGGGGAGACTTGCCCATCCGACGGGGGTGGTTGCCTCACCGAGGGCAAAAAGTAGCCATTAACGGTGCACTTGTTATCTCGTGTGCTGGATCATCTACCGCATCTGGTTGCTGAAAGTAGAGGCTACGTTTCTCGGGAAGAACAACCTGCCACAGGAAAACACTCTGTTCTCTCAGACTGATGTCTACCGGCATGCAGCCCGGATTGCACCGCAGCTGATCATCTTTGTGCCGCCACCATCAGAATACAACCTCTTAGGGAAAAGACACATTATCTCCAAATGTGTTCCCACACTAGCCACTGTTCACAATCGGACGTGGGACTCAGAGGTTCACAGACTGCTGCAAAAAATCCACAATACTAGCCGCGTTTAACTCATTTATAAAGCAAAAATAACCAGACGCATACCATGACATTTTGCATTTTCTCTATGCTTTGGCTTACTTTGAAAAAAATTACTAACCCAACCTGTTAGATTTTACAGGTGAGATTAGCAGCTTAAAATTGTCTTTCCCAGATTTCAGTGTTCCTGTTTTAGGGGTTTTATTTCCCACGCCTCAAAAATCTAAGACTCAAACATAGTTCTGGAGCAGTCGGTGGGATTCGCCGCTCAGGGACACCTAACGCTCATGTGCGCCTCCTGCAGGAGTATCGTCTGCCGGCACGAAGCGGAGCCCGACTGCGGCTCTGCAGTCCGCCCTCCCCTGCCGGGGATAGAAGCGCCTCGGCAACTGGTCTGCCTCATGGAGGGGTATTAACTGTCTAACCTCTTCAGTTCCACCATTTCCCTTGAGAGAGACTTTTTTTTTTTTTTTTTGGACAGTGTCATTTGGAAGAACAGTGAGATTCTAATCTCTGCAGAGCCTTGTAAGGCTTTATCGCAAGCATTTCCTTTTTGCTTCGAATGATTTGAACATTATTTTAAGGATCGAATATTAATTTTAGATGTACTCTAGGAAGTAAAAAATGCCATATTTCGGGCTATTTTTGTGATTCAACAATCTTTTCTAAATTGTATGAGATTTGTGTGAGACTATTTATACCCAAGGATATGAAGAAAATAAACTGAGGCAGCTCCTGGGAGCCGCTGTGCTAAGAGGGTTGAGAGTTTTTTTGTTGGCTGGGTTTCTATACTGTAAGGTCTGAATAGAAACTGCTGTGTCCCATCATTTCACTCTTGCTCTTGTGTATATATCTTATAATTTTATTTTTTATTTTATTGTAATATATGTGGCCCAATAACATCTCAGGCCTTTTTGTTGTGTTCAGCATTTCCAGGTATTGGCAATGTGAAAAAAAAAATTATCAGTTGGTTGGGGGGGGTGAGAAGTGATTCCATTTAGCTACATGATATAAACTTGTAAAGTTCTACCTCTATCCTTTCTGTGTTTCAGACTGGGGAACTGATGACTTGGATTCCTGAATATCCTTTGGTAGGGGCTGGATAGGATTTATTTTTGAAAAAGGTTTTGCAAGCACCATGAAAGTTTATTTTTTTATGTTTTGTTTAAGTTTCAGTTGCCTAAGGGAGGGGATCAAATGGTCTACTTTCCCTAAATATTAACCTCCCTTTTTCTGGTGTGATTTTTTTTTTAAATGTCCTTTCTGAAGTATTCTAAAATGCTTAATTCACAAGTGCCATATTCACAAACATAGAATATAATCATCATATAATGTCTGCATAGCCGGTCACTTAATTCACAATGGTGAGTTTCCTACCCCCACTCTGCATTCACATTTCATTTCAGAAGCCAGTATGTTACATAAAGAGGAAGTATAAAAAATCATTAAGGCAAAAAGATTCTCTGAGAAACTAAAATTTTATCTTCACCCCCTTTTTGCTTCTCTCAGTTCTGCTTGGTTATTCCATATTCCATGTGGCTTTTCCCCCTCAATCAAGCACATGGTCCTCTCCTTCACATGTCTTCTCCAGCAGGAACCATCAGCAAAGTGCCTGCCCAAGCCCTCTTCTAGAGGTGCCAAGCAGCGGAAGCAGGTGGCCCTGTCCTGAAGTACATGCAAAGGCAACAAAACGATGGACTATCTCTTTACACAGTGGATAGATCAAGAGCACTGAAACCATTGTGAAGTCATTTCCAGTTCTTCCTGTGGTGACTGCTTTCACTTCATTCTTCCTCTTGTTCTCATAAACTACATCCAAGCATAGTAGCTGCTATAATGTTCTCAATGCCGAAACACCAGCTTTTGATACATTCAACCTGCTGCTGGGCTCTCCCGCTCCTCTGATTTTAACTGCCAGGTTCCTCAGCCAGCTAAAAGCTGAGGTTCCTTTGTCAGCTAAAAGCATTTCTCAGGTGAGAGCATAGCTCCTACCCTCCCTCTTAGTGTCTTCCTTTACTTTCTCTTTCTGCCTGGTGAAAGGGAGTCTACACATTTTTACTACATGAAGTTTTTAGATGAAGCAAAACAGCCTTGCTGTCCTTGTTGATGGAAATGATTATAAACAAAGAAGATGTCTTTACACCCACCATTTGCTAAAGATTCTCTTTTGTGCTTTGGTACTTTATGAAAGTTAGCCCTAATTAGCACAGCAACCCTTGAAGATCTGGAAAATACTACCTATATTTCATAGCTGAAAGGTCAGGTGCATTTAAAGCCACAGAAAGAATAAATTGTCTTGATTTGTGTTGTTTCCTTGTGACACAAACCTAATGAAGCACCTTTGTGGCAGTTGGGTGCTCTGTGTGGGCAAAGGGTATTACAAAATACTTTATCAGAGTTCACATAGACAGGAGCAATCTCCATACGTACTTCTTGTGTGTGAAGACAAAAGTTGTAAGGATTAAGCTCACCACTCACACTTTTAAAGAAAATTTGTAGGGACTACACTTTTGAATAAAATGTTTCAAGAACATTTTTGTTCTATTTCATTAAGATGTATTAAAGTGGATACGAATTTATATCGAAAAGTTTTAACATGATACATGTATTGGAGGAAAGCCTTCCAATTTAATTTCTTGTGTTCTTATGAACCTTTTAAATACTTCAGGTAAGAGTGCCAAACATGTCACAGGATTACCAAAATGGCCACACTGTCACCCAGAGGCTCAGTGTAAGAGACCATTGGGCCCCCCATAAGGTTTCAAGTCTGTGTTCTAAGTCTGGGAGGGGACCTAAAAGTAGCAGCTGATACTGAGGCCCAGGATATGTCAAGGTGCTTACAGGCAGGGAAACCAGATGAACCAGAATGAGGCCACATCTCAGAGAAGATGCCGAGTCCCAGGTGAGGAGTGGACCTTTAGGACGATGCTGGGGGACACAGCGTAAGCAGTGCACTGTGGGCTCTGGAGCCATGTGAGCTGGTTACCAGGCCCTCCTCTGCTCAGCTACAAGGTGGGGCTGGTAATCGTGCATATCTCACAGGGTTATTATGAGGAATAGATGCAGGAATATTTCATTATAAACCAGGCACAAGGTTAAGTCAATATATTTGTGAAATGAAGATGCTCACTGAATCAAGATAGTAGATGTGGTGTCAGAAAAGCATATTATAAAGTCCAATCAACAATTGATGTGAGGGCCAGGTGGACAGAAAAACCACCCTACAAGCATGTCCCCGTGGAGGAAACCAGGAACCCCAACTACACTTGGGTCTGTTATGGAAAACACGATAGTTCTAGATCTCAGCACCCAGAGATGGGCTGTCTCTAGATTTGGAGTAAGCCAGCCTGGACTACATAACAAGACCCTGACTCAAAAAACCAAACATTTTTTTAAAAATTAAATAAATTTGGGTTAAGGTGCGAAAATCTGCTCATGTTTTTTTAACGACCACAGCCCCCCCCCATACAATAATCCCTTAGTTCACAAATGCTTCTGTTTGCGAGCAATTCAGTTTGCAAATTTGGAAAAATTTTACTTCCCATTCAAGAACTCCCCATCAGGTTATGAACACGAATTCAGCCATCTTCCTTGCACCCTACACAAGCATAAATGTGGCCACCTTCCCTAGAATTGTGTGACAAATTAAGTTTGTAAACTGAGATAATACTGTAATTTTGATTTAACTATTCAAGTCATACCTTCGAAAAAATTCAAATAGGGAATTGAATTTTGGAGTCAACAAGCATCATGGATTGAGCTGTACACTTCCAATGTGATGTGCTGACATCCTAACCTTCAAGACCTCAGAATGTGACCTTATTTGGAATAGGGAATAATTCCTTATTTGGAATTATTTTTGTAATCAGTTAAGTGGAGGTCATACTGCAGTAGAGTAGCCCCCTAATCCAGTATGACTGAGTGTCTCGGCCGGCGCCTGTGGCCGGCTCTCAGGCAGCGGGGCCGCACCAGAGAGAGGATCTCTCTGCCGGCAGGGGCCGCTGCAGCCTCCACAACCCGCCTTATCTTTGGTTCTCAGGGCAGAAAACATTCTGTGCACATTCATTTCAGCCACGTTCACGAGCACACGCATACACCAGGTAGGAATTATACCAGGAGCAGTCACCTTCCACAATGTCATTATTAGGTATTCCGAAATTCTTTGTTTTTGTTTTTAGCATCAAGTTATTTGGGGACAAAGAACTCTTTCCTATGATTTCTTACCACAGTCCTCAGAGGTTTTTTGTTTTGTTTTGTTTTGTTTTGTTGTTTTTTGCTTTGTTTTGTTTGAGATGCTGGGGATGTAACCCAGGGCCGGCACATTCCAGGCCAGCACTCTACTGCTGAGCTACACCCCAGTCCAAGATTATGATATTGTCAGTGATATCATTTAAAACCACCCCACTCTCCTAAAGTAACTAGAACTCAGGCACAGGTAATTGGAGTGAATTTACCCTCAACCATAGTAACTATATAACAACAAAACACCAGCATCTCGCTTACCCATGGATTCAATCAATTATTATTTACTAATTATCCGGTGTGTGATGGGGCTGTGCTGGGTGCTGGGACTCATTGAGCTGTATTTCATATTAAGGAACACCTAGACACAAACACCTTACACACACACACACACACACCACTAATTTCATAGTGGTGGACACCATCATTTAGCTCCCTGAACAGCAGACAGCTAAAAACATCCAAACTACCTGCCAGATAGCTGCTCAGTGCTGAGTAGGAAATAAAGAAAAAGGAAGTATGGGAAATAAATGTTTAATTAAAACAACTCCAAGGAGTTGAATCAGAAAAAAAAATTTCCCCTATTAATCAGTAATATTACAAAGGTTTGAAACATACCCCAAACCAACTCAGCAGTGTGCATAGTTTGGCATCTGAACACAAAAACCTGTGAAGAAGAAACTATACCAAGGGATGAAACTAAGGGGTAGGCTTCCCTACTTTGAGAGGAAAATCATTTTAAAACTTAAAAAAAATGACAGAAATCTGTTTTCGTGCCTTTACTATCTCACCTCCTATCAGCCACAGGAGTCTGGCTTCTAGCTTTCTTGGTGGTAGGTTAACTTCGTGCCGAGCATCCCTCACAGCACAGGAGGAGGATTACGCAGAGATCCGAGGGAGGGATGTGAGTCCTCAGAAGAGACTGCGTGGCCTGCCTCTGTTCTACCCACTTAGGAGAGTCAAGTGGCCACTATTGCTCAGAGTATGGATCGTATTATCCCGAGTTTTGCTGAACTGAGTTGATTAAACCAATGACACAACTCTTCCCAAGTCTCTGCATAGCAGTGAGAGTGTTCTGGGAAGGGCAGCAGCCAGGCTCTGAATTAGACTTACTGTTTCCTGGAAAAATCATGCTTCTCATTAATCAGCTGGTTTTTAGAATCTCAACTTGTTTAATTGCATAGTTGACAGTGTATTTTCCTTTCTTTCTGTCGGTTAGCCCATACCATTTACCCAGTTTTGTAAAATTTAATTATAAATCAAGAGTTTAAAAAATAATTATGTTATTATTGGACTTAACTCTAGAAATCTTAAACTTGCAAAATAATGTAAAACTGCTTAAATAACTTTTAGGCTGAAATAGTCTTATTATGTCACTATTCAAAATATTGAAACTCTAGCTGGGATTATAACTCAGTGGTAGCATGCTTACCTAGCATGCACAAGGCCCTTAGTTTGATCGCTGGCAACACACAAATGTACACACACAAACACAAACATGCACATACACACACACAAATAGGAACTTCCTAAATGATTAATTCATTCAATCATGATGTATTCAAAGTCTGCTATCCATCTAGAATTATGCAATGCACTGAGAATACTTAGGGGTCAATTTTAGTCACTTATAAAGGAAAGGTTAACCAAATTATGTAGAACATTATAATGCAATATATGTAAGAAAGTGAAAAGATGTCTTTGAGGTATTATTAGGTAGAAATAATCAAAATATGCAATCACTGTCTAAGAATGATTAGATTTATTTTTAAAAAGAATTAAAGACTGCAAAATAATAACAGAAAAATAAACATTTCAAGAGAACACGTTGACATCATAATACAGATTAAATTGTGCTTTCTTTTCTTCCTGCTTTCTTGTATCGTTTGATTTTCATTTTTGTACATTACTTTAATAGTGGAAAAGACACGCTCACACAATAATGGGGCTAAATCCTATTTGAAGACTGAACAAAATCTATTAAAAAGTAAACACATTGCTTAAAAAACAACCCACAATGACAAGGGTGATCCAAAGAGACACAGGAGCCAAAGCTGGAGCAATTCACATAATAAATAAATGAAGTAGTGTTGGACTAAACCCAGTGTTTGAAATAAATACCCACAAGTCTACACTGGTATTAAATAAGTAATTCATTAGATAAATAAATAGGGAACAGAAAATTCTCCCATGCAGTAGAGATCAAATTACACAGAGTGGCCACTTTCACAGGTGAAGCCTAACAGCACAGTGCTCTTCCTTTCAAAGAACACAGTAAGGAGGAAAAGGATTTAAGAGCGAAAATCTGGCAGGCACCTCCACAGCCAGGTGTTCAGAGGCAGCACCAACAGGGGGCAGCCATGCTTGATAGTATGACCCTTGACATGAGGTAAGGACATGGCATTTCGCCCCTGTGGTCCTCTTCCTAGGCACCAGTGACTGTCAGCTAATCCTGGAAAAGATCAAATTCCAAGAGGGGGCATCTTCCAATAGACCAGACCCAAAACTCTCCAAACCTTCAAGGCCACTCCAACAAAGGAAGTCAGAAAATGCAAGAGGAGGGGAGGAGACACAATGACTGAGTGGATTGTGATGTTCTGGGTGGGATCCTGGGACAGCAAAAGGGTGTTAGGTACCAACTAAGAAAATCTAAATGAAGTGTGGGCTTGTGTTAACAATCGTATCTCAATACCGTTCGTTTGCTGTGACAGATGCACGATGGACATAACATGTTACTAGTAGGGGAAATTATACAGGACATATGGAAATTCTCCACTATCTTAATTTTTCAGTAGATCTAGAACTGTTCTATGTAACTCTTCTATTTAAGTTTATTAACAAAAACAACAAAGTCAACAATATCTGTGAAATTAGCTTTTGTACCATGAGACCATAGACGCTAGCCACCATTCTGTCATCTACTTTTATTCAACACCTAATTTACAGAGTCATATTATTAGCTGGCCTAGTCCCAGCTACTCAGGAAGCTGAAGAAAGAGGATCCTTTGAGCCAATGAGTTCAAGACCAGCCTGTTAACAACAACAACAACAACAACAACATCAGCAACACATCTTACTTAATAAGTCCCTGTTTGTTTTTAATTGTAGATGTGCATTCATCTACAATTAAAACTTCACTAAGCACAAAAAATAAAGGGAATATATATATTTTTTATTTTTTAATTATTATTATTTTTTTTCCACTTCTAGAAAACACACAATCAACCAACCCCTGAAACAGGCTTTAAAGAGCGGGTATTCCTTGTCAAGGTCTTCAGGAAACACCGCCATCTAGTGTCCAGTCACATAAATGAACCAATGTGATTCTGGTTACTTTTCTTTTGAATGCCGCGCAGAACTTTAAGCCTTATTCCAAATGAAAAAGAACAATTGAAAGCATTCTTCTCCCTTAGAAAGTGCGCATAATCTCAATGGACTCTGAGTAATCTAATTTAAATAACTTATTTTCATTTAGAACTTCATCCTAAACTCTTTTGTGTACAAAATGCTTAGTTCTTTTCAAAAATTCAGTCCGAAAATAATATGCTTAATTAGGATTTTATCAGAAATACAAACTCACAAAAAGTGTAATGACATAGTCATTTTTAAAAGCTAAAAAATCACAATATTTATAAAATAGAAGAACTCAATTTCAAATGTTAGTTCAAGAAATAGCAAAGCTATGAAAGTTAGCATTGTTATTTAATTTTAATCCAACGCTTACCTAAAGTTCCTTTGTTAAATAAGTCCATGTTTGTTTTAATATCAGTGTGTTATGAATAAAGTTATGCCTTTATTAAGGGTAAACAATAAAAATGGACTCAAGTTCTAAAATGTCTCCAGTGGGGGGAAAAACCCAAATCAAATGATATATGTTGTTTTTTAAACCTGAACCATTTTTTAAAATCTTTCTTTTCTTTCTTTCTTTCTTTCTTTCTTCCTTCCTTCCTTCTTTCTTTCTTCTTTCTTTCTTTCTTTCCTTTTCTTTCCTTTCCTTTTCTTTTCTTTTCTTTTCTTTTCTTTTCTTTTCTTTTCTTTTCTTTTCTTTTCTTTTCTTTCTTTCTTTCTTATTTTTGGTGCCGGGGGTTGAACTCAGGAGCTCTGGTCTTCATCTCTGCTTCAAGCATCGTATCTTGGTTTCAGTATAGATTTCTTCGCCTTTTAGTGCAGACACAGATCTGCATGAGACATTGCTGTGGGCTCCCAGCCCTTGATTGGCTCTTTCGGGTCTCTAGTGCATAGACAGATGTTCTGCACTCCTCCTGCATTTGGCTTGTATGAGTGTAAATGTTGTAGTTTGTAATTGTCCTGTATTAAATCTGCTCTCTTGCAAACCATTGACTCCAGAAAGGTAACTAATATACACCCCCATCCAGTCGAAGTCCCTCCAAAAGTCCTCAGTGATAAGGCCTAGGATCTTCTTCCTGCCAACTTGTACCAGGCCACAATTAGTTTAGATCTTTTCAGAAACATTTTCCTTTTCACAACATGGACTTGTAAGAACAACTGTCATTATTCAGTCCTGTTACTATCCTTCCTTAGTAAAGCAGAATAAGGTACATATTTGCTAGAGCAAATACCAAACAGAGCTAAGCATTGTCTTGAGGTACCAGGAGACACCTTTAAAACCTTGTGGGCCCCAAAAGCCCAATGGATATTAAGGTAACCAAAAGTTTGACTCTTATTTTACACCAAACACAGTGTTAAGACTATGGAAATTTTATTTTTTCTTCTCGAATTCCAGGACATGATGAAGAAAAGATTGGAATTATTTGTGCATTGTCAGTCTAATAAAAGCATGGGTCATGGTGTATTTTTTGAACTTGTGTTAGAAATGCTCTGTATTCTGAGGGTTTTCACAGATTCAACCATCTTAGGACTTCTTGGGGTCAAATGTTCTGGTACTTAAAGAGAAGAAAGGAACTTCCTCTCTTATTCTCTTATCATGTAACCTATAGTGTGTTGGGTTTATATCAGCACCTAAGTATTGTTAATATTGCATCATAGCATTTAAATTATATTATATCAGGAGAAGACGCACCATCATTCTAGGACTTCACCTCATCTTCTTGTTTCAGAAGGGGTTTGTGTGTCTTGATTATGGGTAAGACGGTTGTATCATGTTAGGCGAAAGTATGACTTTATCATTGTCTTTATGTGGTGATTAATTATGGATTGAGGAGATGTAAATGGGCACCAATTTCACAAAGGTTGGACTTTATGATCCTTAATTTTAGATGTCAGCTTGACTCTGTTAAGGGATATCCAGAATCTTGTTAAAATATTATTTCTGGTTGTGTCTGTGAAGTTGTTTCTGGAAGAAATTAGCAGTCAAATCAGTATATTGAGTGACGAGGATTCACTCTGGCCAATGTGGGGGGACATCATCCAGTCCACCAAGGGCTGCAGTAGAAGGAAAAGGCAGAGGAAGAGCCAGGCCATCTGTCCTCTTTTCCTCTGACGTCAGAGCTCCAGGTTCTTGGGCCTTCAAACTCCAGGACTTATTCCAGCCTTCACCTCACTCCCTTCCAACCCAAGCTTTTGGCCAATAGACTGTTGCAACTTCTTGGCCTCCATAATTGTGTGAGCCAATTCTGAGAATAAGTGTGTGTGTGTGTGTGTGTGTGTGTGTGTGTGTGTGTAATACTATTGGTTTTGTTTCTCTGGAGAACCCTAACTAATCGAATACAGTAACCAATAGGCATATTTTGCCAGGTGCTGGTGGGGCTGCAGCCAAGCAAAATACACCTTCCTTCCTCTCCCAGAAAGCAATCAGACCATGACCTGGGACTTTCCACTCCTCACCTGTGCCTCAGACCAGGCCAGCTCACTGTCATCTTCTCTCTTCTTGCCCCGAGGACACCCAAGGGTGTTTTCCTTTCAGTGGTTTGGGGACTTTTTGTCCTACTGAAGAGAATTCTACTCAGCAAACTTCAAAGGTGACTATAAGGTATTTTCTCGTAAGATTTCTCATAGAGAAGTAGACATTATGAAATAAGATGTCTCAAAGTTCTGACCAATCTGTAGTGCCCAAATCCTGAGTTAGCAAATAGGAGCCCCACTAGACTGCTGCCTTCCTTCTGTGGTCCCCTGAGCCAATGAGCTTCCAGCACATATACCCCACTTGTCCTCCCAGTATCATAAAGGACAGCAGATTTAGTGGAATTTTCCTTGAGCAATGTCTTTTCATAAGGACATTTATGAAAGGATTTACAATAATGCCCTTTCATAAACCAACATTTGCAAGTTGGTTTACAAATAAGTAACAATTACAGATAATAAAATCACTTTTTCATTGATTGAGAGAAGTCATATTTCAATTTTAACACAAATCTCCGTCATTTTGGTGTATGTTTTATAATAACTTCAGGAATTATTCACTGATTTTGCAAAATTTTATATACAACTGAAGTTATAAAGATATCCCTTAAGAATTGAGTAAATTTAAAATATTTAAAATGTTGTAATGACTTTCAGTGCCAAGGGTAGGTAATTCAAGGTTACAGATTCATAACTGTATGAGGTCTGGAGAGTACCTCACTGCAGGTGTGAACATATTCCCGCCGAATGCCCAAGCAGATTAATGACCATGGAGTTATTTTATTAAATTTTGAAGGAAAATAGTCCCCCTCAGGAATCTCTTCAAAACTGAAATTAAATTATGTAATGATTTTACTTGGCTTTAATAAATTTTATATCAATCTTGAATAGTTGGGATTATTAAAAACATAGAAAGGTACATTGTCAGCACTTGAGATGCTGATGCAAAGGATCATGGGTTTGAGGACAGCTTAGGTTACATAGTGAGTTCAAGGCCAGCCTGGACTACATAGAAAGACCCTTTGTCAAACAAACAAAAACACTGGGCTGTAAGTGAAGTCTGGAACATGATAAATAATGACAGGCCTTCTTAAAGAAGCAAGGGATGTGGAAAGGGCAACGAGGGTCCCAAAGTCTGGTTTAATGCACCACTCCCTACAAAGAGCCAGGGAATACCAGAGTAGGATTTGTGTTCTTCAATCCCAACAAAACAAGAAATGGGAAGGAATGCCATGGCATCCTGTTTGGATGAGCCCTCACTGTGCACCTCGAACAAACAGAGTGGGTAGAGGGGTCTTGCATATTCATCAGAAGGCATTTACTAAAAGACCTCCTGGAACACTTATAGGACAACTGAACTTGAATGACTCTTCACTGTGGCTTTTCAAAGGTCTCCCTCCCAGCCAGGAATGAGGAGGGAGAGAAAAGACTGGGGCGACACAGGAAACTGCATCCAGACACAAGTATTTCCAATGACAGAAAGAGGCTGTACAAACCATGGTGAGGACTTAGGGATTGTGTGTGTGATGAGGGGACGGAAAAAACTCCAGCACATGGGCTGGGTTTGTCTGCTTTCCCCCAAATCTCATGTTAACTTCTGTTCCTCCAAGTAAAGCACTTTTTAAAAGATTTACCCTGGATGAAGAGTGTAGCGGAAACCTTCCTCAGGACTAAGCTGCGGAGAGGACTGAGGAGGCTGAGAAGAAGGGAGTGACACTCTCCACTGAAGGATGGCACTTTGACATGCATGCCAGTAGCCAGCCTGGGTCAAGAAGCCGTCCGGTCAGGGCTCCCATGTCCTCCTCTGAAAGTGAAGCAGTCCTCTGGGCTGAGATGGGGCAGCCCACAGGGGTCCCGCAGTTCCACACGAGGGCCTAGAGAGAAGAACCCCCAACAAAATCAGATTATTCTCATTCTTACAGATGCCCCTTCTTCTAAGAGGGAGTCAGTAGAAAGCCAAAAAATAGCAAGACTGGCTTTCACTTTTGTTTTTATCTTCCCCTAGGGAAGGGGACAGGAATCCACAGCTGGCCCTCCACTCTATGTCAGAAACTGTGTTATTATTTGCATGTTCTCATCAAATACAGAAAAATGAATCATCAGCTTTTCATTGTTGTTATTTGTTTGAGAAGAAAAGAGCTGATGTGGAAATGAAAAGGGACCTTTAAAAAAATAAAAGTGGAAGAGTAAAGAGAGGATGAGAAAAGCTAACAGTTTACCAATAAAGGTAACCACGTTATACTGGGTGTCCCCTGGTGCTCTACTATCTTTTGGTCAAATCAATTCTGTAGGAGCAACTAATGAAAAATAGAATTTATAGAACCAACTAAGGAAGATGAAGCTTCTCCCAGGATCATTACAGGAAAAAAGGGTGTTTAAGAAACAGATATTTGGGACAGTTAGGGGAATTCAAGGGTGAGGTAGAAAGGAATATGGAGTCAGAGCATCTGTTGATAGTTTTTATTTCATGGGAATTATAATTAATTACAAAGGTTAGTGCTCTTGTACATAGAATAATTTTGTTTAACTATTATCCATTGTGTAAAATGGTAAGCCTCCTTACCAAACTCTCATTTGATGGCCTGCTCATTTGTGGGTAGGTCTGTAGACTTATAAAGGATTAGAGAATCTCAGAATTTGTTTCTTTCTTTGGGTGTTTCCTTTTCGGGCTGTCTCTCTTGCTTCTGTGAGTTGGATGGTTGGTAAAGTATTTCAATTGCTACTAAGATGCCCATGTGTCTTCTCCGGGAGTCAAATGTACCGACAAATTTACTTGTATCAACTACCCAGTTAGGTGCAAAAACAGTCATCCATGAACCTGTTTGATTTCTAAGCAGAAAAAATAATTTCTTTAACTTTGTATTTAGGGACCACTGTACCAGATATGAGACAAGAAATTCAAAAGATTGCATTTCCATGTGTGTATATATATATATGGAATAAAAATATTTATTATATTTTAATAATATATTTATTAATATATTTATATATTTTATTTAAATATTTATATATTTGTATATATTTTTTATTCTGTGCAAGTGCTGTCCTAAGTACACCTCAATTCATTTAATTTTCAGACAATTCCATGAGGCATTTTTCATATGTTATAGAATGGAAAACTGGAATATACAAGAGGGTAAGTAACACATCCAAAGCCTCCATGGGCAAAGAACAGAGTCAGATTTGGGATAGATGATCTATCAGTTAGTCTCGCTTAGGAGCCCTGCTACTGGGCTAGTCTCTCTCTTCATAGTGAGAAGTATAGATACCCTACCTGGCTATCTATATGAAATAGATGTTTGAGGCACTCTAAGAATCAGTTAAATTTCAGCTCAGAATTGCAGAATGAGTACAGATATCTGCTTTATCTCTGCCTAGAGTTTTACTGAAATCACTTTAAAGAAAAACCAAAGAATAAATCAGTAACACAAAACAGAACGGAAGAGGACTTTGTGATTTCTGCTGCTCTCTGGAATTCAGAAAGTGGATGGAGGGCTGCCAAAAGGGGAAACAGAACGAATGGGGCCCCACCCCCAGAATGTGCTCCTGATAGGATGTGGTGTTGGGAACTGCTCTATCAGGATTAACTAAAGGATCTTAAAATTCTAATATGTTTTAAATTTATGCAACTTAAATCCTACAGAAAAATTTTGCTTCTGTACACAATTTCTGTTAACTATCTTTCTCTGGTGTCTGTCTTCAGTACTGTACTCTCCCTCAGTCAACTCATACAGCGCTCACCTTAATTCCCAGCAGTCCCCAACTCAGCATCCAAGCTCTGAACTTTTCCCTCTCACTACTGTAAATTACGCAAGATGGAGCTCTCCCCTGGGCCGTCCTCTAAAAGGCCAGTATGCTGAGCTTATGTTCTATACTCCTTTCTCTCCCGAGGGAGAACCCAGGAGTTGGGTGTTTTCTTCTGATCACTCCACACTGTGTGGAGCACAGAGAAGGCTTATGGTGGGTTAACACAAGAGGCTTTTCTCTCCACTTTGATTTAATTCTTAGCTTTGGACTCATCTGGGTGCTGTAGCCTCTTACTGATTTCAGTAGTACTCGCAAAGGCGATTTGGTCAAGTTGGTGTCTTCGTGAGGAAACAAGAGCCTGGAGCTTCCATTTCTGATATCCTGCTGCTGTCTAGAAGATTCTTGAAAACACAACAAAGCAGTATTATTGCACCTAAAAATAATCATGTCTTAAAATCATTAAACAGGTTCAAATCTTATTTTTTTTACCACTTGAGTTAGGATCAAATTTATTGGTGTTCTTCATATTTCTTTTAAACTAATGGTTTACCTTTCATCCAACATAGGCTGCAAATGAAAAAGATATTCCATGCAAACGGTAACCAAAAGAGAGCAAGGGTGCTACACTAGTGTCAGAAAAAATTATTTGAATAAAATGTTGTCACAGAAGACAAAAGGACTATAAAAAGATAAAATGTCAATTCATTAAGAAGATACAATAGTTATAAATATTCAAGTACCTAACATCAGGACCACCAAATATATAAAGCACACATTGACAAAATTGAAGAGAAAAGTAGACAGCAACACAATGATAGTAGAAGACTTCAGCATTCCACTTTCAAAAATGCACAGAACAATCAGATCAGTAAGGAAGGAGAGTAATACTATAAATCCATTGGACCTAAAAGATACATACAAAACACTCTACCCAACAGGGGCAGAGTACATATTCTTTCTCAAGCACATGGAAAATTATCCAGGATAGACCACGGATAAGGCCATGAAATAAGATTTAACAAATTTAAGACAACTGAAATCTTATAAAGCATCTTTTTCAACCATGATAGAATGAAAATAGAAATAGCTGAAGGAAAACTAAACTAAACAATCCACACTTATGTGTAAATAAAAAAAAAGAACTCACAAAAGAACTAAGAAAATATCTTCAGACAAATCAAAATGAAAACACAACATGGAATGCAGTAATACCAGTAATGGGGGAATATCATAGCTGCAAATGCTTATATAAAAAAGAAGTAAGATCTCAAATAAACAATCTACTTTTACTCCTCAAGGAACTAGAGAGGAAAAAACTAAAACCAAAATTAGCAGGAGGGAAATAAAAGGATTAGAACAGAAATGAAAGAAATAGAAAATAGAAACAATGAAGGAAGCTAAGAGTTTTCTGAAAAAAAAAAACAACAAATATTCAGCTACATTAATTAAGAAAAAGAAAACTCAACTAACTACTGTCAGAAATGCACTGGGCATGGTGGTTCATGCTTGTAATCCCAGCACTCTGGAATGTTGAGGCAGGAGGCTCACGAGTTTGAGCCCAGCCTGGGCAACTTAGCAACTTAGTGTGATCCTAAATTAAAAGGGCTAGAAATGGAGCAGCTCAGTGTGAAAACCCTGGGTTCAACCCAAGTATGGTAATAAGTACATGAATGAATGAATGAGTAAACAAATAAAATAAGAAATACAGCATGAGATACTACAACTGATGCTACAGAAATAAGGATTATAAAAGATCATTATAAACAATTACACACCAACAAATTGGATAACTTAGAAGAAACAGATACATTCGTAGAAATATACAACCAACCTACCAGGAGTGCATCACAAAGAAATAAAAAATCTGAACAAACTTTTGACTAGTAAAGAGATTAAATGAATAGTCAACACTTCTCAACAAAGAAAAACCCAAGACCAGAGGGTTTCACTGGAGAATTCTATAAAACATTCAAAGAAAAATTAACACCAATCCTCAAATTCTTTCAGAAGATTAAAAAAGAGGAGAGACTTTCAATCTCCTTCTGTGAGGTCAGCATTACTCTATTACCAAGACCGGACAAAATTACTACAAGAAAACTACTGGCCAATATCTTTGATAAATATTGATATAAAAAATCTTCAACATTATAGGGAACTTTGGTTAATCATTTTTAAAATATTCAATAAAATATTAGCAAATCAATAGCTTATTGAAATAATCACACAACAGACCAAATGGGATTTATCTGTGAGATGCAATCCTGGTTCAATAAGCAAAAACCAATCAATGTAATATACATCAATAGAAAAAAAGACAAAAAACTCTTGATCATCTCAAGTGATGCAGAAAAGGAATTTGAAAAAAATTAATACTTTTTTATGGTAGAATATTCAACAAATTAGGATAGAAATTACTGGAATATAATAATGGTCATACATGAAAAGCCGACAGCCAACATCATATACAAAGGCAAAAGACTGAAAGCTTTTCCTAAGATCAGGAACAAATGAGGTAAATATACCTAGTCTTTCAACTTTTTACTATAGTACTGGAAGTACTAGCCAGACCAATTACATAAGAAAAAGAAATAAAAGACATCTACATTGTAATGCTTTCCATGTACAGATGACATCATATGAGACACACAGAAAACTCTAAAGGTACCACACACACACCTGTTGGAACTAATAAATTCAGCAAAACTGGAGTGTATTTGTATTAACACAAATATCGGGAACATTTCTGTAACAATAAATGAGCAATGAGCAATCTAACAAGGAATCTAGAAAACCAATCCTACTTACAATAGCAAAAATAAAATACTTAGAAACAACCTCAAGGAGGTGAAAGATTTGTATACTGCAAACTATAAAACATTGCTGAAAGAAATAAAAAAAACACAAATAAAAATTTAAAAACATCCCATATTCACAAATTGGAAAACTTAATACTGTGGTCAATACTACCAAAGCAATCTATAGATGCAACATTGCACCCATCAAAATCTAATGCTATTTTATTTTTCAGAAATGGAAAAATTCATCCTAAAATTCTTGTGGAGTCCCAAGTGACCCCAAATAGCTAAAATAATTCAGAAAAAGAACAGAGCTGGAAGACTTATACTTCCTGATTTCAAAACATTACAAAGACATATTAATCAAAATGGTGTGGCAGTAGCATAAGGATAGACAAATAGACCAATGAAACAGATTAGAAAACAAAAAAATTCCTTGTATATATGGTTAACTCATTTTTCAACAAGAATGTCAAGACCACCAAATGGGAAAACAAAAATTTCTTCAACAAATGACGTTGGGAGAACTGGATATCCACGTTACAAAATGAAGTTGGATCCTCAACTTACATTATATGCAAAAATAAAGATATAACTGTAAAACCTAAAATTTTAAAACTTATAGAAAACATAAGGAATGAGGTTTGTGAGATTAGCAGTGATTTCTTGGAAATGACACCAAAAGCACAGGCAACAAAAGCATAAATACACAAATGGTTCTATGTCACACTTAAAAACTTATGTGCATGGAAAGGTACAATCAATGGAGTAGGAAGGCAACCAACAGGAGAAAATATCTGCAAATCATGTATCTGATAGGGGGTTAATATCTAGACTATGTAAGGAATCATACTAACAGTAATAACTCAATTAAAAAATGGGCAGAGTACTTGAATGGCCATTTCTCCAAAGAAGGTGAGACAGAGCCAACATAAGAAAAGATACTTAATTTTACTAATTGTTACAGAAATGCAAGTCAAAATCGCAATGAGATATCATTTGACATCCACCAGGATGACAGTCACAAAAATAAAACAGAAAATAAGAAGTACTTGTGAGCATATAAACTGGAACTGTTGGTGAGAACATAAAATGGTTCTTATGGAAAACAGTACGGAATTTCCTCAAAAATTAGAAAAACCTGAAATGATCCTGAAATTTCACTTGATAAGCAGGATCTCAAAAGACATATTTGAACACCCGTGTTCACTGCAACACTATTTACAACAGTCAACAGGTGGAACCAACCAAAGTGCCCCTCAATAGATGAAAGGGTAAAAAGGTGTGATGTTTATATATAAGGGAATATTATTCAGCCTTAAAAAAGAAGACTCTGGCACATGGTACAACATAGACTATCTCTGATGACTTTATGCTAAGTGAAATACATCAGTCAAATGCGAAAAGATTGTATGATTCCACTCATATGAAGTATTTAAGTAGTCAAACTCAGAAACAGAAAGTAAATTGGTCATTGTCAGTGGGTCAGGGGTGAGGGAAATAGATCGTATGTAAGGAGCAGTTTCAATTCTGCATGATGAAAAAGTTCTAGAGATCTGTGCATGATAGTAGTAATATGCTTAACACTGCTGAACTGTTGGTTTTTTTTAAATATTTCTCATCTTTTAGATATCAAAATTATGGTAGAATAATTTCGTTTCTTGAGTTTATTTCAAAATAATCTGAGCTTTGTTTGGGGGAGTGGATACGCTGCCCTATGAGGATCTGTATCAACTGACAGTTCCTAAAGTTCATCAGGTTCATTATAAGGTTCTATTTCGGCATATGCTTGAAATTTTGCATCAAAAGGGAGTTTATAAAAAGCAAAATTATCAAACTGAAAAATCAATCAATGGAAGTGCTAGACCTAATGGTCAAAAGAAATCTCCCAGAGTATGTAATAAGAATGAATGGAAGAAAGGTAAGGGAAAAACAGGACTGTCAGCAAGCCGTGGAATGAACAGGAATCTCAGAAAGAGAAAAGTGACAAATGAAGGCAGAGTTAAAATGGTGAAACACTGTGCACATAGCAGACAGGTGTTATTGTACTCCTACTACTGAGAGGAATGTAAATAAGGAGTCAATGAGGGCATTAGTTTGGTAGTAATAACTATAAATTAAATTTCCCATATTTTGTAACTAAACCACCCTAGAAAAAATTTATAGATGCACACTTAGTAGATACTTAATGAATAGTCTTATGACTTTCTAATTCTTCTTATATGAGCCACTACATACAAAAAAATTCACTATAACAACCAAAATTCAGAAATTTAACTTCCACCAATATTTTTCCTATAGTTGTACAAGTGAGAAAAAATAATATTAAAAGCATATGGATTAAAATAGTGCTTTTAATAACAACAGCCCTGGAAATATCTAAAAACTCATTAGGAATCTGGTTAAATAAAGGTTCCTTCATACAATGTAATATTCATTGTAAAGAATGAGGTATATATCTGTATGTGTGGCTACAGAAATATCTCCCAGACATATAATGATAAAAATAATTTACAGTATACACAATGGAATATTATTCAGCCATAAAAAAGAGTAACATACTATTATGTGCAGTAACATGAATAGAACTGGAGGACATTATGTTAAGGAAGCCAGGCATAGAAAGCTACTGTTCTCTCTTATGTGAAACTTTAAAAAGTTCATTTCAATTGGGGCATGGCAGGTTGTGCCTATAGTCACAGTACCCAGGAGGCTGAGGCAGGAGAACTGTTTGAGACCAGCTCAAATCCAGCCTGGGGAACACAGACCACATCTCAAAAAATTTTATGAAACTATATATATTGACATGTACATTAAAAGTTCTCAAAAATATGATATTCATCTTTGCTGGTTTTTTTTGTTTTGTTTTGTTTTTTTTGGTGCTGGGTATTGAACTCAGGGCCTTGGGCTTGCAAGGCAAGCACTAACCACTGAGCTAAATCCTATCCTTTAGAGTGGATGGTTTTTAAATTAATGAAGAAATGTAACTACAGTATGTAAAGCAAAAATAAACTAGGATTCAGTTCTCTGGTTCTGAGAGTTTGTTAGTAAACTAAAATATGCTATTGCTAGGATGAAGGAAGTACTAATTTAGCTCTTACTTTCAAAAAAAAAAAAAGACTTTCCCAGGTTCTCTACAGTTAGACAAGCTTGGTCACTTGTCTGTGGTGGAGGATGCAGTCAGAAAGGTCATGCCCCAGGTGGTCGTGGTGGTGCATTTTTGGGCACTGAGACAGGAGGATGGCAAATTCAAGCCCAGAACAGGCAACTTAGTGAGACCGTGTCAAAAAATGAAAGAAAGGAAAGAAGGAAAGAAGGAAAGAAAGAAGGAAGGAAGAAAGGAAGGGAGGAGGAAGGGAAGGAGGAAGAAGGGAAGGGAAGGGAAGGGAAGGGGAGAGGAGGAAAGAAAGAAAAGAAAAGAGAAAAGAAAAGAAAAGAAAGAAAGAAAGGGCTGTGGATGTAGCTCAATACAAAGGCCCTGGGCTCAATCCCCCTTACAGGAAAAAAAAAAAAAGATGGGAGGGCATGCCCTGGGGATTCCAACATACTTGTAATTAGCATAGGCAAATTAGCGTACCACATCCTCTGGGAATCAAAAGTCCCGGTGCAAGAAAGCCTTCCTTTAGCAAACTAGTCTGGGTTTAGCTGGGAAGTATTTCCCAGAGAGACAAAAGAACACCCAAACACGCCCTTGAGATCATCGCTGTTACTATCCTCATTTGGCACACGAACCCAGGCTTAAAGATGAGCCCTGACATCCAAGTGTATTTAGAACTATCCGACTGCATGCCAAGGCATCCCACTTGTACACCCTCTTGTTCATTTTACATCCACAAAGCATACACATGGCACTCTAGGCAAGACAGGTGAAGAAACCTGATCTAGCAATGAACAGCTATGTGGTTCCATTTCCCTTGGTAAATTGCTAGGTCACATTTCTCAAACAGAAGCAAAGCAGTATTCTTCGAATTCAGAGATGACTGGAGAGGCTCCCATTGTAACCTTTAGCTCCCCATCCATGCAAGATGGCCTACAATTCTAAAATCACTGGCATCATTACCTTTTTAACCTATCTATCCTTCGTTCTTCACGTTCAAAGGTCACACCGGGGTTTTGTTTCCCAACAGATAGGAACTGAGGATAACAGCAGTTCCCCAAATTTGAAGCATTGTTTTTCAGGCATATGAGAGGCTTCTGAACCATTATTTATCTTTAACTGAACACCATCTTTTGGTGAAAAAACACAATTACTCAAATTTTCAACTACAGCAAAGGTATAAAGTTGTCCTGGGGTTTACCAAAGGAAGATTGTTCACACCCTCTGTTCTTTGGTTTTAAGTGACTTTAATGTTTTCATAAATTTAGATCTTTTCCCGGTTAGTTCTCTTAAGATACTGTATATCCCAAAGACTTCTTCCAATATACTTAATTAAAACTAAGCTTCTCTGTACTTTGAGCCACCTTACCAGATATTTTTAAAAATAACCCTCAACTCTCTAGCACTCCCCAGTGTGCAGAATGCTTAAAATGGAGCACATTCAGGCCTTACTCTTTGGCTTTTAATGAGAATACTCTGGAATTAAGGCCAGCTCCTCTCAAGAGTTAATCATCCCATAATGTATAAAATTTTTTAAGCACATTACAGCAGTAAAGTTTATTTACGGACCTGTTTTCAAGTGTTCCCCAACATAGTTTTACAATCTTGGTGGAATGACAAACGGTGTACCTCAAAATTATATTGTTCTGATTTACCTAAAAATCCTTGTATCTTTATTCAAATCTAGCAATTCAGCGAAGTTCAATTGTTTCATTTGAATCTCTGATGTTCACCTAAGTCTTGAAAGATTTGCTAAGACATAAAGGTAATGTTGGTAACAGTGACAGACTATCAATAAAGGATTCCAGTTTGAGGGAAGTTTGTGTACCTCTATGGTAGACCATGTGCTGAGGTAACAGGACAGGGCTTCTGGGAGAGATGAATTTCATTTAGAAACTTTGTTGCCTTTTTTAAGACAGCACCAAAGTAATGGGAATACACTTGATAGTCCAGAAGCTCAAAGCCAAAGGAAAGGAATGAATTACCTCTGAACTGTAATCCTGTTAGGTAGCAAATAGGATAGGTACAATTTTCTCCAGGGAATTTCACAAATTTGTATAAAAATGCTTAAACACCTTCTAAAGACACATTTCTGGAAATTTCCCCTCAGAATATTAACCTAGTACCTTGTACTAAATTTTAACAGCAAAAACTTTTAAGTCACTAAGAGCATACATTTCCTTCTGGTACCTATGTAAATCCCACCAAGGCTACTAAAATGCTGAAACAGCCAATTCTAATCCACAAAGCCAGCCTACCTCTACATTACTACATGTATAGACATAATGTTTTATAAGAAAGATCTGCTCTGTAAAAAGTATTTCCAAGGAATATGCAAGAAAAAGATGCCAGATACAACTTACTGATGTTAACATCGGGTGTCAGGATAACATCTACTTTCCCATTACCACTTCTCTCCAGAAGAGTTCCAACACCTGACTGAAGTTAACAAACTGCCACACTACGTCGTACAAAATGGCATTTACATCAAGGTGGCCCCATACACTAGTTGTCTGAATTCAGTTCTAAAGTATTCAAATAGTCTAAAGAGTAAACTGGTATAGTGATCTCTTAGTTCTTATCAGTCTAATTAAAGTCTAGTTTTTACTTGAAAAGTGAAATAAAATTCCTAAGATCCCTTTCTCTTCCTAAAATAGATATGCTGAATGAAAGTCAACACATTTTTAACAAGTGATTATCAATTTATTAAAACAGTTGCCTCAGGCATCTGCGATGGTGACTTCAACCTCCACGCCTGGCTCAATACTGATGGAAGTAATCTGTTTAACAATCTCAGAAGGACTGTGCAAATCAATGAGTCGCTTGTGGATTCTCATCTGGAAACGATCCCATGTCTTAGAACCTTCACCACAAGGCGTTTTTCTCGTGGTGATTCTCAAGGTCTGCAACAAAAGATAAAAGAAACCAAATGTTCATGGTTTATGCTTATCCATAGGACATATGTAAAACTTCCTCTAAAATAGCATATTCCATTTGAAGCCATTTCTCTGCTCCATTAAGAGATTTTCTTTCAGATACTACCAGTTTGAAATCGAGTCCCCCTCCACCCCACCAGACAGAGTACACTCAGAATTTGTGACTTTAAAACGCCACTTCTAAACATTTGGTAATCAATACAAACCAAGTTCTACTAGCACTTTTTATCTGGGTTTGTACTGTTAATGAATTCTTTTGGCAGCCAAACTCCTTTCAGGAGGGCAGGAAGGTGGTCAACTACCTCCTGTCCCCAAGATGTAGTTTACCTTAGTAGGCATGCGAACTGGTCCTTTCACTTTAAGATTCTTTTCCTTTGCGCCTCTAATCAAGTCAGCACACACTACGAGGAAATTGAAAAACAGATCGTCAGTTCATGCCAAAGAATTAAAACTAGTTTAAGAAACCTCAACTGCTGGCTCAGAATAGCGTATGAAACTATCACCATAATTCAACACAGTAGATGTCTCCTCATCGCCAACTGTTTTAACTACTATCATGCAAAAAGTGCAGTGAAAATAATTTTAGACCGTTCCTTTCTTCGTAAGGTAAGCAATCTGCCACTTTCAGGCGTAAACAAATAAACAATACACTGCTTTTCATTCCCAACCTGCCCTACTGACCCTTCTCCAGGGATTTTACGTTGCGGCTGGTGAGTGTAATTCTAATTCGGTGAATCGCCACCTCGGGTTCCACGGGTGTCTTCCCAGTATCTTTAAAAGCCTGTTATTGCGTACGAAAAAAAAAATTGTGGGTAAAAAACAAAACCCAAACCTCATCAAAGCCCGCGCGTGGCCTCCCCTGTCCCTCCACCACTGCGGGAGCCCAGTGCCGGGAACTTGAGCCCGCGCACGCACCCCCCGCCCGCCGGATCGCCACCATTAGCCCCAAGCGGCGCGCGAGCCCCAGACGCGCGGCTCAGCTCCCCGTTCTCACCATGGCGGCGGCGAGGCTTCCTGACCGACTTGTTCCTCGGTAAGAGCGAACAGCGGTGAGTCAGGAGCAGGAGCGGACAGCACACTTGCCCGCTGAACCTACAACCACGTCCTCCTCGGAAAGGAAGACGCGAAGCCCGAGCAGCAGTTATATAGCGCACTTACATCCGGGTCTCTCACGCCCCGGAAAAGGAACAGCCCTGCGCGCTGAAGAGGCGGCCGCGTGAGGCCCGGCTGGAGCACTCGCGGAGTTGGCGGGAACGGCGTGGCTCAGAGCGCCCCCTTTCGTCCAGGCGGAGTCACAGCCCCTCATGATGGGGTTCCCGCAGGCGCCCCTACTTCGGTTCTCTGGCCTCCAGACAGAGATGGCAGGCGGGGCTGAAACCTGAGGAGCGCTTCTGTCTGGCCCACGGGTAAAGTGCAGACTACCCTTGTAGTTTTCATAGTGCAAATTTTGCTTCCCATACAAACCAAATCAACTCGCTTTTGTCAGAACGAGTGAGCAACTATTGTGAGTTTAATTAACACGCGCGTCTTGGAAGGAAAAGATTCCAATAAGCCAGCTATTGTGACTTAAAAATTAGTAGGCAGCAGTTTCTCAGCCCTGAGGTGTCCGTTTGTGACAGTCTCGCTTCCGGCTCCCGGGGTCGACAGAAGCATCTTCGTCTCCTGCAAGAGACCTGACCCTGGCTTCTCCTCGGTCCGGAGACGTGAGAGTGAACAGCCGGGCTTGGTCGACTGACCAGGGGAGAGCGCGCCACACACAGACAAAATAAAAGATAGATAATAGGAAATGAGAAGGGGCCCAAGAGATGGAGGAGGGGGCAGGGGAAGAGGAAGTAAAAAGATTTAAGATGGGTATGTACCTGTACCAACTCCCCACGATGAATGTAGTTCTCAGGTACTGCAAACATTACTAGTAAAAACAAAGACGCTGAGGGACAAGTTAAATGGAACCAAATCCTTGAGATGAGTTTTAGGAGAGGGCAAAAGGAGGAAATAACTTCAGCCCGTTTTGCAGTTGACGTTCAGAGCCAAGGGGATGCTTCCCCGTACTGAACTGGTGAGGGACAGCGCACTGCTTACTGACTCTCCTCCGGGCTTTCTTGAGTTCTCTTCTGATCCTTGAAGGGAAATTATATTTGAAATGACTTGGCTAACGTAACTGCCTTCCCTTGACTCGTAATATATTCCAGATTTTGCTGCCATTTAGCAATTAATTTAGATGTTAAATTTGGATATTTTCTGGTTCAGTTACTTTTTAATGTAATCCATTGGCTGTAAATACTCTATTAGAATTTTCAGCAAAAGATCTGGAAACCTGCATTCTTATTTTAGTAGCTATAACCCAAACAAGACTTCATATCTTGGGGCCTTAACATGTTGGTGTGGTTATCTGCAGCAAGAAATATGCAGCCACCCAGCTCCCTGGATGTGTTCAATCCACACTGGATTAGCACCCAGGGAAAGTGTGCAGCACCCTTACGTTTTGTTTTGTTTAGCCTTCGTATTTTGCCAGTGCTCAAAGGATACCCAGAAACTCAAAGGGTGCTTGAGAAGTACAATTATAATTTTTGTTAACAACAAACCTCGAATATCTAGGTTTTATTATTGGTTTTATCTTACTTTTTAAGTGCTTGAGGAAATAGTGAACATGTTAACTTTTGGTCAGTTAAAAAAGGAATTTCAGTGTACAAAAGGGCAAAATATGCCCAGCATGTATGGGAAAATGGCTGCTGGGAATGGAACTAAGGAAATTACTAGGAAGCATAATATTAGACCACTATAATAAAAACATCACTGTATTTTCAAAAATAGTATGGAGATTCTTTAAAATATTAAAAGTAGAGCACAGAAATCCCACATTAGAAATCTATGCTAAGAAAATGAAATAATATCTCCAAGAGGCATCTGCACTCTCATGTTCACTGCAGCATTATTCACTGTAGCCAAGATATGGAAACAACCTAAATGTTCATCCATGAATGAATAAAAAAATATACACAATGGAATATAATTCACCCTATAAAAAGGAAATCCTGATTTCACAGAGATGAAACTAGAGGACATTGTGTTAAATAAAATGAGCTAGACACAGAAAGACAAATACTGTATGATCTCACTGATATGCAGAATCTAAAAAGCTGAACTCGCAAGCAGGGAATAGAATTGTCCTTACTAGGGGTTGAGGAGCAAGGGCCAGGGAAGTCAGGGGAGATGTCGGAAGGGGGATCAGTACTGTAAAGTCTATTAGTTTTATTTTCAAACATTTGTTGTATTTTATCTTGAAAATTAGCAGTTGCTGTGGCCCCAAATTTCTATTTAAAATGCTATGTTCTAATATCAGATATGAGATAGCGTTGAAGAAAAAGTAGAGATTAATAATAAGCTAAAAATGAGTGAACTATATGTAATTTCACCATTCCAAGACACTGTTTACACCTTCAGGTAATGATATATGTCTTTTTAAAAATAGGCGCATAGTCTATGTACAATTTGATTCAGAGTATTTTATCAAAATAAATATAATATTTTGCAACATCCCTTTTAATGACTACATAATCATGAATTGTATAGAGAATTTTTTCATAATTCAGTAAACTACTCCTCTATTTTTAGATATTTAGGGTTTTTTCTCATCTTTTACTCTTATAAACAATATCATGACGTACATGCTTGTAGACCAGGGCTTCTCACAATTAGGATAATTGACATTTGGGGGCTGGATAATTCTTTGTTAGGGGGTAGGATTGCCTGTGGGGGGTGGTTTTCATTTTTTCTTTTTGAAACAAGATCTCACTATGTAGTTCAGGCAGACCTTGAACTCACTATGTAGCCCAGGCTGGCCTCAAACTCATGGCAATTGTCCTGCCTCAGCCTCCCTAGTTCTGGGATTACAGGAATGCCCCACCATGCCCAGGCATCCTGTGTTTTATAGGATGTTTGGCTTCGCTGGCCTCTACCCAGTAGATGCCAGTAGTAATCTTTCTCATCCAATCTTGACATTCAAAGCATGTATCCAGTATGTATGTATAATTCCTGCATATGTCCTTGGTGGCTCAATCAAAGAATAAGACCATTTTAAATACTTTGGTATAAAGCTGCTCTCTGGGAAGGTAGTACCCAAATAATACTTACATCAACAATGTAATGAGGTTTTAAGTGTGAAAGCAATTGAATTAAATATTTGTTTTACCTTTAAAAACATTGCTAAGGTCATTACAAAATATGTTTTCAACATCTGTGTCCATAGCCTTTCTTACTAGTTTTTGTAGTTCTCTCAAAACTGTCCTGTGAAGACTTGGACGGCAGGTATTTCTGAGGGTCTATGGATGGCCACCTACTGGCCTTTTGCTGCAATGGCAGTGTCATCCATTCCAAGAAGGAAATTTACAGCGGTTGAAAAGCTACTTGATTCATAGTACACATGTGTATACTTACAGATAAAACAATAAAGGAAAATTGTCACTTGACTGCAAATGAGTCTCTTTAGACAATTTTATTTGCAAAATTTTGTATGAAAATAAAAAATTTTATATCAAACTTCTTCAGCCTGAAAATTAAGAATAAATAAACAAGGAGAGCTGGACCCATGGTGGCACATGACTGTAATCCCAGCACTCAGAAGGCTGATACAGTAGAATCGCTGTGAGTTCAAGGCCAGCCTGGGCTACATAGTGAGACCCTATCTTAAAAACAAAACAAAACACCAAACAACAAGGTGAATTTAAAACTTTCTTTTATATTTGTTGATGTTACATTGATCAGGGAGAGCATCCTAGAGACAATTCTTCATGACTGTCTAAAATTACATGGGAAGACTTAGAACAGTACTCAGCACATGATAGTAACCAGTCCAATCAAGTGGTCTGTGAATCTATTTGATCTTCACATTGACCCTAGGAAAGAACTGCAGTTATTCATTCTTTGCTTAGGAAGAAACTGAAGTTAGAGAACCTGCCCGAGGTCTCAGGAGAAGCCAGCATCTGAATCTAAGCAGTCTAACTCTAGAGTCTGCACGGTTAGCCACCACGCAGAGCTACCAGTATGTTAATGCTCATCTTTATCATTAATAGCAATAATACATCTGAGAGCTATAGGATTCTGTTAAAATAACATGGAACAGAAAGGCTTTTGGTATGTCACTCTACAGTAATTCCTCTACAAAGACTTCTCTGTGGGGGGAGAGCTGAATGTCCTGCCCACCAAGCTGCCCCAGCCTGCATACACCTGAAAGTCACTGCTCTATGTATGGTGCCAGTTCCTGGCTGTAGCACATGACTTGCAGAGGATTTCCATTACCACACTTTTGTGATCCAGCATTATTCACAGGAGCCAGGATTGTGTGTACCTGTCAGCCACTTTTCCTAGGCTTGTGCTTTTTATGCTGCATAGGATTTACACAACTTTTTAGAAAACACATCTACTACTTGCCCTACTGTATAAGAAGGCTCCCTGGCTCTCCCCACACACTGACTCTACTGTGTTGCTTTCTGCGGTGGACAAGCTCAGTGTGGCCCTCGTCCCTCCACCTCCTATTGCTCAGGCCCCTGTGGAACCCTCTCCTTTGAGTGTAGGAATCTGTGACTTGCTTCCAAATAATAGAAGGTGACAAAAGTTCTGAACAACCACTTCCATGAGTAGGTTAAATAAGATTCTGGCTCCATCTTTTTAGCGGATTTTTGCTTGAATCATTGAGGAAGCAGAGGCTCTGCTGGAGGCTGCTGAATGGAGAGGCACATATATGTGTTGGGGGTGAGGAGGTCAGTCTGTGGCCAGGAAACTGAGACTCCCAGATCTACGCCTAGAAAGAACTGAAGTTCTACCAGAAAACACATCCCTCCTCAGCTGAATATCAGGTAAGACCTCAGCACTGATCAACACCTTGATTGTGGCACTGATGAGACGCTGGGGACCATCCCTGCATTCCTCATCCACAGAAACTGTGAGATAATAAACGTACCTCGCTTTAAACTGCTAAATGTGTGGAAGTTTGTTATGCAGCAATATATAACTAACATATTGTATGTATATATATTTATACTGACAACCTCAGGTTAGAATGGTTAGGCATCCTGAGACAATATATGAATAGACAGTATCTGACTATTATGCCCGTGTTGTTAGGGGAATAAGGAATTACAGGCTGTGGGATAAGAAATTCTCATTGTTCAAAGTTCCTTCTAGCTTTTGTGAAAGGCTGCCTACCTGCTGTGCTACAGGGACTGAGCTTCCTCAAAAACATGAGGCACATAATGGGCCTCTGATTGTCTCCAGTGACTGCTGATGAGTGATCTTAGCATGGTCTGAAAACTTCCTTTAAAGCCTTTTTAAAGCCAAATTCATCATTATAATTTGGAGGATTCTCTACTGTAAACTTCTTGTTCTTTCAAAACCATCTTAAACTTTAGCAATTGCCTCTTTTTTTTCCTACTGTTCCTACAAAGGCTCTTCATTACACAGGTATTTACATCCAGGGATGTTCTAGGTGCTGGGTGTAAGCTGGAAAATAAGACACTTCACTCCTTCCCCATGGAACATGAATTTTAGTATAAAGAGACAGATAACTGGCTAAGAAACAAAGAAGAATTTCAGACAGTGATAAATTCTATAAAGCAACACAAACTAAATGGGCAGAGCTAGGTTGCATGGGCAAAGGAGGTACCAGAAGGCTTGGGAGAAGTCCAGACTCTTGGTGCCATGCTATAGAACTTCCTTCTGAATTACATTACATTGGGCAGATTACAGTGCAGTAAAATGCTATGTGGCAAGACTGGGTAACTAGCCTTAGAGAGTACACTGCAGGAACAATACCCCAATCATCACACAGATTGTGTATGTAATCCCTAATCTGAAAATCCAAACTCCATAATGCTCTAAAATATCAAACATCTACAGCCCTAAATGCAAATGCACAGTGTGGAAAGTAATGAGTAAATTGCCTCTAGGCTATGTAGAAAGAGTGTATGAACCATAAATGGCTTTTGTGCTTAGATCTGGGTCCCTTCCTCAAACATATCAATTATACATAGCCAAATATTCCAAAATATGAAAAAAAAAATCTGAAACACTTCTGGTCTTCAGCATTTTGGAACAGGACCCTCAACCTGTACGGGATTGAGTCTCAATGACACAGGAGGCTCTTTTGGCCACTAGGCATTATGCTGAACCCACTGTGTCTGCTGCCACTGGAAGCCGGACCTATCTGCTGCTGTGGTCAGCTCTCTCTCCAGAGGAACTCTACGTGCCTTCTCTGTTCCTTCACGCCAACATCCGACAGGCATTTCCTAGCTCACGAGGCCAAGGCCAAGCTACAAGGAAGGGTGGGAAGGTGAACATCTGGCCTTTCCCACTGTGTCACCAAGAAGAATAACAAAAGTCTATTTGGTAGTTGATATGTGAGGGAGCAAAGGATGGAATAAAAAGGACCAGTCATGCAGTAATCTGGAGGAAGAGCTGCCCAGTCAAAAGAGACAGCAAATACACAGCCCCTAAGGAAGAAGAAAGCTTGCCATGTTAGAGTGACAGGAAAGCAAACTTAGCTTCAACACAGGGAACGAGGGGCAGTAGAAAGAGCAGAGGCAGAGAAGTCAGGAGCCAGGTAATGCCACTGTATGAAGATGAATTAGGAACGTGGATTTTATTCCAAGTGCAATAAGAAGCTGTTGTATTAGTTTCCTTAGGCTATTTTAAAAAGTCACCACAGGCTGGGCTGTAGCTAGGTGGTAGAATGCTTACATAGCATGCATAAAGCCCTGTGTTCAACCTGCAGTACCAAATAAACACCACAAACTTGCTTCCTTGAAACAACACAGATGCATTGTCTCCTGGTTCTACAGGCCAGACTCCCACAACCAAGACATTAGCAGGGCTGGTTCCTTCTGATTCTGAGGGGTAGCCCATTGTGTGCCTGTTTCCTGGCCTCTGTTGGCTGTTGGCAGTCCTTGGTGTTTCTTGCCAGGTAAAGTCTTCGCTCCAATCTCTGCTTCCATCTTTGCATGGCCTTCTCTTTGCATCTTTGTACCAAATTCCCCTCTTTTCTAAGGACACCAGTCATTGATGAAGGTGCCATCCTAAATCCAGGATGATCTCATCCTAATATTCATAATTACATGTGGAAGACCCAGTTTCTAAATATTCACAGGCACAGAGTGTTAGGACATGGACATATTTTGGGGACAGTGTTTTGTTCACTACACTGCTGAAGGATTTTTACAGGGAAAAGGTGTGATTTACGTTTGAAAGAGATGGATTATAGGAGGGTAACAGTGAAACACGAAGTTAGGAAGCTATTTTCTGACTTAGGCGAAGTGACATTGGTGATGGGTACAAAGAGGTAACCTTGGACACAGACTACTGGAGTGAAGGCAGTTTGGAAGGAGATCCTGAGTGTCTTGCTGATGGGCTGCACATAGAGTGTGAGGAAAAGTGAGGTGTCAGGAATTATTCTGGTTTAGAGCCTGATAAACAGGCCATTTACCGAGATGGGGAGGACTGGGAACAGATGAGGTGGAGCGTGGGGATTGAGAGCTCTGCTGTAGACGTGTTCGGTCTGAGATGAATATTAGACATCTAAGTTATGTTCTCTGTGATTCCTGGAGGCGGAGGCAAAAGGGAAAATCAATAACATCAATGCTATCTTCATTTAAAATTGAGACGCTGTTGCAGATTATTTTGCTTTGCTTTTCATTTTTAAAATATTGCACACTGATATTATTTATTTGGTTACTGGTTTTGCTGGTACACCTGTAAATATTATGCCTGAGGCAAGTACCTTCCAAGCCCTAGCCCCAGTCCTGGCTGTAATATATATATAGATAGATATAGATATAGATATAGATATAGATATAGATATAGATATAGATAGATAGATAGATAAGAAGGAGCAAAGGAGACAATGGGTAGGAGTTGGAAGAGATGCTCAAGTGCACTCTTTAACACTTAGCAGGTATACTGCCTCACAAAACTATCTTTGTGGGCTTATGTTCTCATTTATGAAAGGAGAAAGTGTAACCAGACGAACTCCCAGCTTTGAAAGTCTACTGTATGGAAACAACAGACCCGAGGGTATCTCCATCACCAACAAATTGCTAGACATGCAAGATAGCTTTTGCCTTCTCTATTCATCTTTCCTGCTGCCCAACACTAAAGGAATGGGTTCTAGAATCCGTAGACAGAAAGGCTTGGAACAGCATAGGAAGGTCTCTCCTTCCCCCATTTCAAGGCCTTCTATCTGTCTAGGGTCACCACCCATCCTGTTTGACCAGGATAGCCCCAGTACATTACTAAGCTATTATTGTTACTGCCAACTTTTATTTAGGAGTCTACCAATTTTGATTTTAAATCCCTACCACAAGTCTAACGGAGGAGAAGTCTTTGAGTTGAATATTATTTTAGAGTTTTAAACTGAACTGGACTGATTTTAATAACCTGAAGTTACCAAATGGTAATAGAATCTTTTCTAGATTTTGGTCAAAGGATGGGAAAAGATGACTCGACACAGTGTAATTGAAACTGTATTCTTGTCCTACTGAACTGAGACTTGGCGAGAAATTAATAGCTTTAAAAGAGCTTTTCAATGTTGATATTTTTAAAAATAGTCCGTGATTTTTCTAGTAATTTTATGATCTCATTTTGGAACAAATTTAGATTTTTGTTAAATGACTTTTCAACAAGTAAGTAGGTATTCATATGATTTTTCTTTCTTGATCAATGTATATGGAAAATAGATTTCTTAATATTGAGCCTTTTTTGCAATCCTGGAATAAATATCTCTTCACAAAGTATATTACCTTTCACTTTCTTTTTCTTTTTAATTTTTTAACTTTATTTTAATGGTACATTTTAGATATCCATAGTGATAACATTCATCATAGGGAATTTGTACCGGTACATGATATATCAAAGGAAATTAACCACTTACCATTCCAGTTATTTAGATACAGGATGACCAAGAATTGTGTATTTTTTGTTAATTTTTATAAGACAACAGGAAATATAAAAATGACAATTAAGAAGAAAATATATTATAAATAATCTTTTAAAAAAAGATATGTGCCCTTGTGTGTGTGTGTGTGTGTGTGTGTGTGTGTGTGTGTTGATGTTGTGCTGGTGTTAAAGAAACAAATTTGGAAGCTTATCTTAATGCTCTGTAAAGATTTATATAGTTATATGTTTATGTGTGCCTTAAAGATTTAGTAGAATGCTTATTTTATTGAGGGTTAAGTACACACTTTCTTATTCTGGATAATTGATTTACTGTGATATCTCTTTTGTTGTCAGCTTGAGCAATTGACTAGAACAGCAATTCACAACTTTTTTTGTCTTAGAAACTGTTTACACACTTAAAAATTATTGAAACTACAACAAAAAAGCTTTTAATTTACTATTCCTATTTACTACCTTAGAAATAAATTAAAATATTTATGAATTTATTTTAAAATAAATTATTAATTTAATAATAAATTATTATTTATTTTAAAATAAATTATATTAAAATAAATATTAAAATGAAAAATAGAAATTTTTTCTACAGCAAAAAGGTGAAAAGAGTGGCACTGATTTTACATTTTTGCTATCTGGCTTCAAAATCTGGCTTAATAGAAGACAGCTCCATTTTTATATCTGCTTCTGTATTTAATATAGCCTAACACATTGTTTTGGCTGAAGTACATCTGTGTAAGGACAGCTATGTAGTTGGAAAAGTATGACTTAGTAACTTATTCAGCTTTTGTGGATATTCTTCTTTGATATTACACAAAAATTGTTTAAGTAGTAGTTTCTTAAAGATTAATTACAATGGGAATGTGGAAGTTCATATCAGTGAAGTTTTTTTTTTTCTTAAAATGGGGAAAATTTAAGCTTAATGTTTCTAGACCAATATGGCTGTTAATTTCTGTACAATGCCAACAAAACAAAGTAAACTGGACCACTTTTTCCAAAGTTGAAAGCACAGGTAAAGTGCCCCCCGAAAAAATATATATATTACTGGGCTGGGGATTTAGCTCAGTGGTTAGAGTGCTTGCTTAGTAAGCACAAAGCCCTGAGTTCGATCCCCAGCACCAAAAAAAAAAAAAATATATATATATATATTACTAATAATACCAGTATGTTATACATCAATAGCAGCAACAGCTTTTCCAGGTACAGCAGTCATCTGAGCAATATTATACAGACATCTAGCGCGCTCCATTAAAAATAAAAAATGAAACAGAAAACAGCAAAATTCTGTTACTGTTGTGTTACCTGTCACCATTTTTTAATCAGCTTCTCAATCATCACCTGGAAAATAAAACACTCTAGAGTAACATTATTAAAAATGGCTCTGATAAAACATAATCACTGCTTCATATCATAGCGCAGGTACAAGATACATTACAGCCACGGAAATATGGCATAGTATTGTCCTGCAGTATAGAGTATCCTCTATAATACTAGAGGATACAATTCAAAAGGCAGTATTTAATTTATATTTTTTAAGGCAGTGACAAAGTTTATTTGAAAAAGTAAAAGTGAACAGTGAGGGAGAAACTGGCTCTACAGAGTGAGCTTGGACTCTCAGTGAAGTTTTTATACTGTTGTATTAAAATCCGCTGGCCTCTCTTGTACTTTTGATGGACCTTTCATCCGAGTGTGATTCTGTAACATCATGCGTTGGTCACTGGGAAAATATTGGCTCACTGACTTATGCAGATCTTCTAAATGTTAACATATCTCATCATTTACCATCCAGGAATCACATTTGTTAGCATCACTACTGATCTTGTCAGAAAAGTCTTTAAATACCTGTATCAGGAAACTATCCAGCCCAAGGTGGAAGATGTTTTCTAAAATGCTAGTTTTAGCTCAGAATCTCACATTATATAATTGGCAATTGGCCGCTGTTTGCTTCCCTTAGTGTCAAGCTCATTTTATGCATTTTTGAGAAAATGTCTGCCAAATACATACTCATGTCCAAATAACCATATTTTGCCTGTCAGTTTCTCTTTTCTTCAGTTAGGAAGTGATGTTCTGTGAAGAAAGAGACTGACTCACCTGCAATTAATAGTACAAGTGCTTTTCCATCACACAACAAAATGCATGAGCATGTAGTAA
>PVJO010000716.1:0-126516 GCA_004026905.1 Hystrix cristata
TATCTCAGCCTGCTGAGTACTTGGGACTGCAGCTTCCCGTCACCATGCCTGGCTTCCTATGTGCATTTCAGAAGGCTATAAACAGTAGCTGTCTTTTGTCATGAGCAAGCTATGCCATTAACATAGGCTGGACACATTTGTGTTGTTCCACAATGTCAAAATATACTGAATAACAATGAATTCGGGAGATATGTCGATTTTTGTTGGTGTTATCCGGCTGAGTACTCCAGATTTCACTCAATAGCCAGTGAGGTGGCCAATCACAAGTCATCATATTACAATCTTGATTACTAATATTGATAACACTTCACACATGTGGAGGTTACCTACTGGCTAAGAGAAGGTTAACAGAGGCTGCAGGGTTGAAGAGGCAGAGCTGAAAGCAAAGGCAGGGACCCGGGAGATGTGAAGTCACCACAGAGGTCTGTAAACATGTTTACACATTAGACAAGGGGCACTAAGGGAGGGCAGAACTTGGAGGGGCCGCACCAAGCAGGGAGACTGAGCTCAGGCTTGAAGGCAGGGGCTGAACCAGGGGCCGGAGTGTGGGGGTTTGCTCCTTTGCCCTGGAGAGGAGTCAGCGGGTAGTCTGATGGGTGACAGATGAGTGTCTGCCATTGCTATATGCCAGAGTTGGGTGTCCCTCCTTTTCTAGCATCCAGGTGAGGGAGGCGTGTCGTTCATTGGTCTGGTCTGTCCCATAAACTCCTGGACTTGGTTAGCTGTGACATAATTTTGATACATCCTGTGTCCATGTGCCCCTGATTTAGTTTGATAAATTTACAGGTGGTAATTTTTATTAGCATGATTGATTTATCAATTTGAGCCTTAGGATTTTGCTGTGTAGTTGGCAGTTGGGTTTTTGTTTTTTGGTTTTTTGGGTTTTTTTGATAAATTGGGTGTGTCCACACCTGGTGATTATCTGTGTACATAGACAAGTTACTAAATCATTCCGCCTCTGCATTTGCATTCAAAATGGAGTAAATGGATGTCTTATAAAATAGTCTGTCAGGACAATCACAGCCCAAAAGCTACTATTCTATGTAACATGGAATAACCCACAGCAGGGCACAGCCTGCTCTACACATTTTTAAAGGGCTTTCTTTCTTTCTATTTTATTTACAATTTTTTGCATGCTTTATTTTGTACAAGAAATAGTCATTATTTCTGTATTCAGAAAGAAGGAAAATGATTTTAAATTTATCTGGTATTTATTTGGTTTGTTATTTGCAGTGCTCAGGATGAAACCCAGGACTTTGCACATGCTGGACAAGGACTCTACCACTGAGCCATGCTCCCAGGCTCTATTTTTTAATTTAACGGGGAATTGATATGTTCTAAGTTCCCCCCTTACTATCCTTTAACTATTTTTTAAATTAAATGTATTTTATTTGAATGGTACATTTTAGATGTATATAGTGATAATATTCGTCATAGGGAATTTGTACCTGTACATGATATATCTTATTGCTTCTTTTTTTCCCGTTCCCCTCCCCTCCCTTCACCTCCTCCTCCCTCCTTATTTACAAAAGCTTTAACTATTATAAACTGCAGTTGAATGAAACAGAATCCTGGCTTTTACCTTCTATTTTAACTTTAGCATTCCTAACTCACCTTGAAATATAATATATACAAAGTATACTATATATTACTAATATATAGTATATTTCTTCTGAACTACTATTATAGACAGCTAAGTTAGGTAGAAATATTATAGGCAGTCAGACAGGGCTGGGCCCTCAATGGAGTCAATACACAAGAGGAGAATACACTTCAACTATGGCTGGAGGCGTATCCATTGAAGGTCAGGCCTCAAGATAAGGCCGAGGGATAAAAAATGAACTGAAGATTACACTCATCTGATCTGATAAAGTCTAGGTCACCCAGGTGGGCAACCAAGACCTTCAGATCCACCCATCCTGGAATGTCTTTATTCTTTCCATGTCCATTTGCTAGGTGACCTTCTTCCCCATTGGATCAATATTACCTAAGTGACTACACTTGTAATATTATCAGTTAATCATCATTTTGATACACATTGTACCTACCTTGCAATTTTGCTCTATAAAATTTCCCCTGAAAAGTGAGCTCATTGGCAACCCACTCAGGTCCCCTCCTGTCTCTCAGGAGCTCTTTTCCTCTCTCTCAATAAATTTCCTGCTCTTAACTTCCTTTGTTCCTTAGAATTCATTCTTCGACTTCAGGGAACACGAACTCAGCGTAACTGACATCTAGCAGGTTGGGAGTCTTATTTTTTTCCCCTGTATCACTACGAGGGTAAATTACATATATCATGATGCTTTGCCACTAAATACTTCAGCATGCATTTCTTATGAACAGGGATAATCTCTAAAATAACTACAGTACAGTTGTTAACTTCATAAATTTATTTTTTCCAACTATCATTTTATTTATATTACTATGTTTAAATTACATGAAAAAAGACAACCAACAGTTCTGCCCCACTTCAGAAAAAGTTTCCAATAAACACCAATTATGTGGTGACAAGTCACTAGGAATGGTGACATCTTTGTGTCGAGACTGACAAGGAAGAGCGGGCTGTGGTGCTGCTGTGTCTCCCACAAGAATACGGCCTGCTGGCCGGCACAAGCCATGCTGACTCTGAGCTCTTGGCGCTGGGCACAGAGTTGGATCTCTTCTCGGAAGCTAGCAAACCAAGGGAAATAACTGGATTTTTAAAAATGTTTTAAAATGAAGCCCCAAAAAGTTTAAAAACCATGCTCTTGACATATTCTCCACTCAATTTGTACACAAAACACACTTTTTCACTCTAATAGCCCAGATTTTTCCCTCACATAGCCCACCTTGTAACTCCAGGTAGACTCTTCTGCTTCAAGATATAAACATAGCGAAAGAATAGGCACAATATTCTCTCCACACACTGCTGTTGGGTGGAAAATACCAAATTAGAAAGAAAGAAAGATTTCATCTTAGATTCTCACAACCTCTCATCTGCCTGCAGTTCACGAATCTGCCTCTGATGCTAAGGTGACAGTGTAAGCAAGTTTTTGTTTTCAGTGAAGGAGACCTGGGAAAAGACAGATTTATCTTTTTCTTTGAGAATTGTCAGATGGTACATGCTCTTCATACCCCTCTTGCGCTTGAACTAGAACAAATCCCGATTGCACGACCTTCCTTATAGCACTGGCTGTCTTCAGTGGCAGACTTATTAGATCCAAACTGCAATTGTGGTTTTTGCAGCTCACAGCTCAAACCATGTGGTGGCCAGCAAGCATGACCCAGTCTTGAACTTCACTGTACTGCAGGTTAACTATCTTGTTAAAAATGAAACCTCTACCAGTGGCACCTGTGAATCGAGTAGAGATGAGTTCAGAGCGGCTGGTCAGGATTGTATCATAGTTAGCGTAAGAAAAAAGCTGAGTATCACTGATAGGATCAAGGAAAATTCTGCCCATTTTGATAGCTGAAGTTCTAAAAACTCCAGAAAATGTACTAATTTTCCAGAAACACAAGGTTAGCCTGAGTTTATTTCAGGTTTTCCATCTCTCAAGGAGGCCCTGAGCAGTGATTAGATGCCTGCTGCCTGCAGCTCTTTGCTCTTCAGCTGAGATGAAGCCTAACTTCATAAATTTATATCTTCTATCAAATCTGTCCACATTCTAATTTTACTAGCTGCCATTTTTTGTTTGATATTGAAATTCTTTAGAGCATTTCTATGTAACTATAGGTTTAAAGTGTTTTCATAGGGGCTGGGAGTTTAGCTCAGTGGTTAGAGTGCTTGCCTTGTAAGCACAGGCCCTGAGTTCAATCCCCAGCACCAAAAAAAAATAAGTATTTTCCTAGAGATTGCTTGAGTGGGGTGGTGGTGAGGGAGGGAGAGAAAGAGCGAGCTTCGATCAAGTGATCAAAATTAAACAATGAGGGGCAGATAGACATATTGTGCCTCCAGAGGGGGGATATCCTGAGATGGACACCAAGAAAAACAGGAATTATACAATGGCTGTTTTTTTCCAGCTCCAGGGAAGTACTTTAACACCATCAAATATCCTGATCCTTGGGGCTGGGGATTTAGCTAAGTGGTTAGAGTGCTCACCTTGCAAGCACAAGGCCCTGAGTTCGGTCCCCAGCACCACAAAAAAAAAAAAATCCTGATCCTCATCAAAATTTCCACCTAGCTTTAGTATCTGCGGGTAATTCTTACCTGATCTAAACTTCACTATGATGGTTGAAAAATGATTCCTTTAAAAAAAATTATTCCTTTAAAAAGTGGTACCTGGGCATGGTGGTGCTCATCTATAATCCCACACTCCGGATCGGGGCAATTCAGTGACTTAAAGAGACCTCATCTCAAAGTAAAAAATTTAAAAAGGGTAAGGATCTAGCTAAGTGTGAAGGCCCTGAGTTAAATCACTCCCTTAAGATACCATTAAAAAAAAAATTGTTGGGGGGATAGATTTAGCTCAGTGGTTAGAGTGCTTGCCTAGGAAGCACAGGGCCCTGAGTTCTATCCCCAGTACCAAAAAAAAAAAAAGTTGTTTTTCCACATGTAGGTCTTTAACCTGGATTGACTTTGTGTACGGTCCGAGATTGGGATTAATTCTACACACACACACACACACACACACACACACACACACACCATTGGCTTCTGGCTGCCTGGAAAAGGGACAGATCCAGATCCCACCCCAAAGAGGCACAGTTGGGGCTTCCATCCTCTACTAGCTGGCCCATCCCTGCCTGATTAAGGGACCCTAATCAGCTTGGGGAGATTAAGGGCTCTGGCCTGCTGTTCCCACACCCCCGCCCTGGACTAGGTTGGCAGGAAGACAGAAGGGGGATCGACCTCGTGACCCCTCAGCCGGGCCCTAGGCCTGAGTCCCAGACTTTCCGGTGAGTGGCAAAGGCCCCTTTTCTTGACCTTGAGTCCTGCCAGAGGGTGGGTGTGGGCCTGGCCTGTCTGCAGTGGGCCCTGAAGGTCCTGACGCGGGGTGGAGGGGGGGTGGTGCAGGAGGACAAACAGGTTGGGGAAGGTTGCCAGGGGAGGCCGAAGGGGGCCTCCAGGCCGCGCCCTTGCACCCTATCTAGGAGTCCAAGCCTGGGGAGGAGACTTTGGAAGGGGCGACACTACACGAGCGAGTTTTGAGAAACGAGGTTGTGGGAGAGCCCTGCGGGAGCGTTGCACTCTCAGGGGCTCATCCTGCCGGGTCTGGGTTCGCAGAAGCCAGCGATGACGGTGCGCACCCTCCACGCGAGCGGGCTTCCCGACGCCCGGCTCTGCGCCCCCGCGCGGCGCGCTCGCCCCAGCCCCGGCCTCCCGCGGGCCCTGCCCTCGCCGGGGCTCCTCCGCTTCCTACTCCTGCTGCTCTTCGCGCCGCCCTATGCCTTTTCCGCCGTGTTCAAAGTGGGGGTGCTGGGCCCCTGGGCGTGCGACCCCATCTTCGCCCGGGCGCGTCCGGACCTGGCCGCGCGCCTGGCCGCCGCCCGTCTGAACCGAGATCTCGCCCAGCAAGGCGGCCCGCGTTTCGAGGTCGTGCTGCTGCAGGAGCCGTGCCGCACGCCAGGGTCGCTGGGGGCCGTGTCCTCTGCGCTCTCCCACGTCTCGGGCCTCGTGGGCCCCGTGAACCCTGCAGCCTGCCGGCCAGCCGAGCTACTAGCCCAAGAGGCTGGGGTGACGCTGGTGCCCTGGGGCTGCCCCGGGACGCGGGCAGAAGGCACCACGGCCCCCGCCGTGACCCCTGCCGCGGACGCTCTTTACGTCCTCCTTCGAGGCTTCCGCTGGGCGCGCGTGGCCCTTGTCACCGCCCCCCAGGACCTGTGGGTGGAGGCGGGACAAGCTCTGTCCACCGCACTCAGGGCCCGAGGCCTGCCCGTTGCTCTGGTGACTTCCATGGAGCCCTCGGATCTGTCCGGAGCCCGGGAGGCCCTGAGGAGAGTCCAGGACGGGCCTAGTGTCAGAGGTAGGCTCCCCTGCAGGTGCGCGGCAGTTAGCAGGCCCTGCCGCCAGCCGCGGGGGCAGCACCGCGAGCCCAGCCTCTGTCTCTACAGCAGTGATCATGGTGATGCACTCCGTGCTGCTGGGCGGCGAGGAGCAGCGCTACCTATTGGAAGCCGCAGAGGAGCTAGGCCTGGCGGATGGCTCCCTGGTCTTCCTGCCCTTCGACACTCTTCACTATGCCTTGTCTCCAGGCCCGGAGGCCTTGGCTGCGCTCGCCAACAGCTCCCAGCTTCTCAGGGCCCACGATGCTGTGCTCACCCTCACGCGCCGCTGTCCTCTGGGAAGCAGCGTGCTGGACAGCCTGCGCGGGGCGCAAGAGCACCAGGAGCTGCCCCCCGACCTCAACTTGCGGCAGGTATATGGATCTAGATGGATCACCGAGGAGAGAAGGGGGCAGAAAGTAGCCAAACTGAGGAGAGGACGGAGCCAGCAGGGACAGAATGGGAGCTCTAGTTCTACCTCTAGCTTCCTGTCTCTAGCTGGGCCGCGTGAAGGCTGGAGTCTTACTTGGGGTATTTTAGAGTACTGGGATTACCTCCAGAGATAGGCAATGAGCCCTCTCTAGTCCAGCTGCAAGGAGTAGAATCTAAACTGCAACATCATTTTCAGTCTGCTTCAGAAAAACCCATTCACAGAACCACAATGATACATACTCCACGATCAACAGCTGGTGTCCTCAAGAAAGCAGGAAAGGAGGATGCAGATTCAGCCTTCCTGTCTCATTCAGAGGCATTTCCTCAGGGCCTCATCCTGTGGCCTTAACTTTTTGAGGGGCCTTGATATCTTGCAAGAACAGAAAGGTCTCGATGTGGAGCTGGCAGCTCCCACAATTAGATCCAATATTTATTCCCGACATTCAGTATTAACTCAGGAGTCCCTGAGTCCCCAGAAGCCCAGTTCAGACCATTTATCTCCACCCCAGACAAAGGGGGACAAGAAACCATTAATACAGAAGGAAATTTAGACATCAATGGGCAGGAAATTAGCTACTAGAAAAGCCATATTCAAAGGGGACTGTATGAGAGAAAGCTGTAGGTCAAAGGGGTTTGAAATACTCCCACCAATCCCCAGGATGATTTGGGGTGGCCAGTGAAGAGAGAGGATGGGAATAGTCAATAAGAGAATATGAGTGTGACAAAATGGAGGGAGAGTCAGGCAGTGGCGAAAGAAGGGTAGAAAAAGTGGAAAGAAACTCTTTAGTGCTCAACAAACTAGCTGCTGAAGCCAGACCCAAGGGACTCACCCCAGTTCCTCTAACTTTGTCCCTCCACATCCAGACATCAAACTCTATCACTTTTACTTCCTCAAAGTCACTTGAGGCCATCCCCTTTCTCCACTCTCATCGTCACTACCATGGTTCAGGCCACAGTACTTCCAGCCCAAATGCCAGAATATAATCTCCCAAATGCTCTCTGTTTCAACTCTCCCTTGTCCCAGGCCTTCCTCAACCCAACAACCAGCTTCAGAAATCTGACAAAGCCTAGCAGTCCTATCCCTGTTAAAAGCCTCCCAGTGGCTCCTGGACGGCCTTCCTGGAACCTGGGTTGAAGACATTCATGGCCCTAAATGGATGCAGGTCTCTTCACACAGGACTTGACTCTTACCTTCTCTTTTCCATGAACTTCAGCTAGACTGGGCTACTTCGGGTTCTATAAAGTTGTGCTTCACTTTTGCTCTGAGCTGGTGGTTGTGTTACTTCCTTTCTTCTGCCTCACTCTGCCCTGGATAATTTGGATTTTCTCCCTGAGGATGGTCATTACTTCTGGAAGTAGCGTCCTGTTCCTCCTGCCTGTACTGGGGACCCTCATTCCTGTCCTCACACTTCCCCCTAAGGTTTTCCTCCCCTCACTCTCTGCATTGCTTTAACATCCTGTGTCCTTCCCCTCAACTAGACAAAAGGCTCCTGGAAGCAGGAACCATCTTTTACACTAATGCACTTCTAGTGCTTTTTCACTGTGCCTGGGACTTTGAGAGATGGGAACTGGGAACAGCACAGAGGCCCAGTAAGGTCAGGTGGTAACGTGGGGAGGAGAACAGAAAATAGAAGCTAACCAAAGGATGGGAGAAAAAGACTTTTAGGTGAATGGTAGATACTGAGATTAAAAGTATATACAGGGCAACCAACTGGAAGACAGAACTGAGAGTGGAGAGTAAGAATCAACCAACCATGATTAAAAGAGTCCTAGTCCTGAAAAGAGGTCAGGTTGGTGGGGCAGACTGAGTGGCCATAGCCAATGGGGAGAGAGGACGAGACAGCCAGTGAGAAGAAGAGTCAATAGGGAGACTGGAAGAGATAGTCAATGGAATGGGATATGGAGAATCACTAACTACGAAGTGGGAACAATCACAGTGTCTGAAGGACCCAGTGAAAGAACAGTCAGAGCCAGAGAGTTCCCATCAGTTTGTGAGCTGTGGCTCTGAGCCCTGATTCCTTACTTTGCTTCTCCAGGTCTCCCCACTCTTTGGCACCATCTATGACGCGATCCTCTTGTTGGCTGGGGGCGTGGCGGGAGCCCAGGCAGCTGCAGGTGGTGGCTGGGTGTCTGGAGCTGCCGTGGCCCGCCATGTCCGGGATGCTCAAGTCCCTGGATTCTGCGGGGTCCTGGGAGGAACTGAGGAGCCCTCTTTTGTGCTGCTGGACACAGATGCAGCCGGAGACCGGCTGTTTGCCACACATATGCTGGACCCTGCCCAGGGCTTTCTGAGTTCTGCAGGGAGCCCAGTGCACTTTCCTCAAGGTGGCCCCGGGCCTGGACCAGATCCCTGGTGTTGGTTTGATCCAGATGTCATCTGCAATGGAGGTGAGGGCCAGCACCCTGCTTCCACTGGGACAGTCAGCAGGGCTTATTCACAGTTGTGAAAGAGATTCAACTCCTGTCCTGTATTTCTTCTCACACCTTTCCAGGTCCTCTTTCAACTCCTGGCTTACACAAGACTCCTCTCTTGCTGAGTCCCCAAATCCTCTGAGAACCTTTTTAACATTTTCAAACTCCCCCTTGAGGAATCTGTGACCTTCTCCTAGAGCCTGCCCCAGCTCCTATCCCCATTTCCTGGAGCCCCCAGAATTTGGCATGACTGCCTTCCTCCCTAGAAAGATGTGCCTTGCCCAGCCAAGGGCCTGAGTGTCCTTCCTCTCTTTCTTCCTTCAGGAGTAGAGCCTGGCCTTGTCTTTCTTGGCTTCCTCCTGGTGGTAGGGTTGGGGCTCAAGGGGGCCTTCCTGGCCCACTATGTGAGGTGAGCAGGGGCATAAGGCAAGTAGGTGATCCTGGCTCTCCATTTTCCAGAAATGAAATTGTGTAGCAAAGACAGCAGGCTGGGCCCTCTCAAGAGTGGAGGAGGGGAGAATTTTTCTTGGGAAGGGTAGTAAGGGTCTTGGAGGGTTGTGTAGAATCCCTGAGTGTCTGGTTTGGGGATGGCTGCTGCGCAGTTCCCTTTTCCTGACCTTGTATCATCCTTTCACCCCATCCCCACTGGCCTCTTCTCATGGAACTTGGTCCCCTTTGTGGGAACGACCTTCTCGTGCAAGGCACCGGCTTCTTCACATCCAAATGGTCTCTGGTCCCAATAAGATCATCCTGACTCTGGACGACATCACCTTCCTCCAGCCACAAGGGGGCAGCTCTCGAAAGGTAGGGAAAATAGCCTGGAGCTAGCTGTCTTATCTGTATATATTTATTTGATCACTTTCTTTTTTTTTTTTTCCCCCGGTGCTGGGGATTTTGATCACTTTCTTGAACCAGCCCTTACCCCATTCTCCCAGGTGGGAAGCCTGGTTTCTGCCCCACCTCCAGCCAGGCCTGGGCTTTGCGGATCAGTAACCTCATCTGCACAATGGTGGTGACAACCCTTGTCCTGACTGCTTTCCTGGGCTGATGTGAAGGTCCGATGAGAAAATGAATGTGTCTGTGAAATGTTGTGCTCTCGGGAGCTATGTCATCATTACATTTCACGATTGAAATCTGTCCCTTTTCTCTCTTTATTCCACAAAACTCAGCCTGACTTCAATCCAGAATTCTAACCCTAGAGCGTGTCCTGACCCCTTTTGTTGGCCTCTGTCCCCCTAGGCAGCCCAGGGCAGTTGGTCGAGTCTGGCTGCCCGAAGCATGTCAGACATTCGCAGCGTCCCCAGCCAGTCCCTGGAAAGCTCCAACATTGGCCTTTATGAGGTGAGCCTGATCCCCAGTCAGATTGAATTCTATCCCAGTAGGGAGGGTGGGAGAGGAATGCTCAGGCCTTGGGCAGGGAAGAGGCAGTCTCCAGGGAGGCATGTAGGTATGTGAAGTCCTGCAGGCTCCAGGCAAAGGGAGAGCACAGGCAGGACCTAGGGGAGGCTCATGGATTCCTCAGTCCAGACCTGATTGCACATGGGTGATTCTCCCTGCTACAGGATTTTGCCCTAGCCATGATCCAGGCACTGGCTCCCCAAAAGCCAGTCGTGATGACTCAGAAGCTGATGCGGCCACTAAGGTCACTCCTGCCATGTTGCGAGCTCCTGGACCTGCCCCCTCAGCATTTCCACCCAATTCAAACGAGACTCAGAAAGGCAGGCCCCAGAGCAGGAAAAGAAAAGGACTTAGGACACTAACTATGGGCCCAGCAAATCTGAATATAGTGGGGCAGACAAGAGAAAATGAGAAGAGATTCGAAGTGAGCCTAGAGAGAGCTCAGCTAATCAAGAGGAGGGGGGAGAGTTAGAGCTCCTGAGCTCCAGATCATGGAGAGAATGCAGAAGTTCCTGCTAAGCCTCCTGAAGATCATTACAACCATTTCTCGGGGGGCATGACTGTCATTTTGAGCAGCTGGTTCGTTGTGTGGGATTACCCTATGCCTTGAAGAATGTTTAGTTTTTCTTGTCTTTGGCCCTGACCACTAACTGCAGTTTTTGTGACAATTAAAAATGCCCAGGTTGGGGGCGGCACTGGTGATTTAGCTCACCAGTTAGAGTGCTTGCCTAGCAAGCACAAGGCCCTGCGTTTGATCCCCAGCACCCCCCCCAAATGTTCCCACACTTATTTCCAAATGTTCCTTACAGGTCGATACCAAACCCGCAAAACTACTTTCTAGTCCAAACCCCTTACCAATAGACAGACTCACTTATATAATCTGCAATGACAAGGGCAAAGTAAGAAATAGAAGCCCCTTGTTCATTCAGGACGACAGCAGTGGGTCATGAACTGAGCCAGGGCCCTCTGAGTGATTCCATAGGATGCGTGTCGCCAGCTATTCTGCCAAGAGCTGAGGACAGTGAGACCCAAAGTCTGAGGGGGAAGCAGCTTATACTGTGCAGCTTGTTTACAATTAAGCCTGATCTGCCTGGATGCCTGACTGCTGGCACAGTGCTCTGTCATCACAAGGGATGATAAGGGTTGTGATATCAAGGACGTTTGTGGTTGAGATAATTCTCTTTTATAGGACTGTTGATGTTCTCTGGGGTGGTAAGGACAGCCGTACAGGCTTTTCACATCTCTTTTACTTAGAGATGGGCTCTCACCCAGTCATCTGTGAAGCAGCTAGATATCAAGCTCCTTGCTCCTGACATCCTCTGTCACATGGAAGATGTGTTCTAGAACAATGGGAAGATGGAAATATGGGGTTCTAAGCTTCTTGCCTTGTGGGGCTTTAGGAGACTGAGTTCCCAAACCCTATCCTCTCTGCTACAGGGAGACTGGGTTTGGCTGAAGAAATTCCCAGGGGATTATCACGTAGCTATCCGCCCAGCGACCAAGACAGCCTTTTCCAAGGTGAGAGCCAGGCTGTAATGGGGTGCAGGGTGGCCGTTAGCTCCTCCCTTCTTGCCTCTTCTTCACAGCGGGGTACAGAGGTGGGTCTTGTTCAGGATCCCTCTGCTCTAGAACAGGTAGCCCATTATTCTCTCTGTGGTGCAAGTTCTTTCACTTGACGTTCTTATCACAATTTATTTGCAATAAATTACATGTTAATTTATCACATGATTTATCTGTGCATCAATGGGCTGGCTTATTTATCTGCCTCCTTCACAGACCGCAAGTGGAGTGAGGACTTCTTTGTGCCTCTCCTTTGCATTCCCAACATTCAGCACAGGATTCGGACTATTAGAGAGACCCAGCAAACAGTTGTTGAGTGAATGATAGAAAATTAAAAAAAAACAAGTTTCCACTTCTTCACACCACTAGCCGTATCAATGCATACTGAATAAAGTGGACGGTTGGCCAGGAGGCAATAGACTTCTTGTTCTGGTCATTTCAACCTCAATGTCCCTCTTCCACCCAGTACCATGCAGCCTTTGTCCTGCCTTCTTCTAGGAAGGTCCCACAGGAGCTCATGGTCATAGCTGTGAAATGACTTAGGCAGACTGTCTGTAGGGGTCAAGCAACTAGGCACTTCAGCACTATGCACTTAAAATGAAAGCCCCTTACTGGGCATATGGACTCCCCAAAAAGCCAGAAAAATCACCAGTCAGCTGATTATTCCTTATTTTTCCAGCAAGCAAGCGCACTCTGGCCTGCTAAGTGGGTGTGGCCTTACTGATGACCCCTCCGTGACCTGGTTTGACTACTTAGTCCATCTTTCTCTAACTTGGGGAGGGCGGGAGTCTCAGGCACATCTTTCACTATGATGCAACAACACCAAGCAAAGCAGTCCCCAGCCAGGCTGCAGGATGAGCCATGTCCCCTGTGCTCTGAGAGTAGCACAGCCTCTCCCTGGTTGTCCCCACAGACTGTCACCTCAGGGACCAGTGAAGGTGCTTTCTTGTAAGGTGGGAGCAGTTCAAAGATGTATGACTAATAAATCAGATCCTGCCTGGGTCCTGATCACCAGTGCAAGGTTGAACTTTTATTCATCAGTTTGAAGCCAGCCATATTCACTATCAGAACAGTGGCCTTTGACTGTAATGCGTTTTCCAAAGACATAAATATCTGGAGAAGAAAGTCCTCCCCCACACTCCATACCTACAGACCATGTCATTCACCATTTTCATCCCGTCTTCCCCATTTGGATACGCAAAAACAGACACCGGAAGGCTGGAGGTGTGGTTCAGCAGTGGAGCGTTTGTCTACCGTGTCCCCAACCCTGAGGTCCGTCCTCAATACAGGAAAAACAAACAAAGACCAGAAACAAACTCACCCCGGCATTGAATATGAGCCCCTCCTCACCCAGCCTCCAGGACAGAAAATGCCCACCGACTCTCCCCTTCTCAGCTCCGGGAGCTCCGGCACGAGAACGTGGCCCTCTACCTGGGCCTCTTTCTGGCCGGGGCAGCCGACCGCCCCGCGGCCCCCGGGGAGCGCGTGCTGGCCGTGGTCTCAGAGCACTGTGCGCGCGGCTCCCTCCACGACCTCCTCGCCCAGGAAGACATAAAGCTGGACTGGATGTTCAAGTCCTCCCTCCTGCTGGACCTCATCAAAGTGAGTGTGGGGGTGGGCGGGCGCCCCGGCGGCAGGGAGGAGGGGCAGGAGCACCGCGGGGGCTGCCTCTTCTCCCGTCTCTTCTAAGGGCATGAGGTATTTGCACCATCGCGGAGTGGCTCACGGGCGGCTTAAATCACGAAACTGCGTGGTGGACGGGAGGTTCGTGCTCAAGGTCACCGACCACGGCCACGGGCGACTGCTGGAAGCGCAGCGGGTGTTACCGGAGCCTCCCAACGCGGAGGGTAGGAGTCCGACTGCCTGCAGAGCGGCGAGCATCCCCTTGGGTCCCCGTCATTTCTCCCCCGTTTCCTCTTCTCCTCCTGTCCACACCCACCGACACGACTGCAGCTATGGAAGAGGCAGATGAGCTCCGAGACTTTCGGAGGGAGGGCTCGGGACCCGGAGGCTGGGAGTGGCCGGGGGTGTGCTTAGGTCTGGGGCCCGGCCTGAGGGCGGGGCTTGTGCCCAGGAGGCGGAGCCTTCCCTGCCACTTTCCCCGAGGGCGTGGCCTACTTGTGGGAACGGGACTTTCAGACTGCTTTGGGTTTCGGGTAGCCTCTGCAGCTCGTCGTGGTTGGCAGGTGTCGAGGGCGCGGGCTCTCTGGCGGATGGCGGGCTGTCCCCAGCGTTCCCACGGCCCTTTCCGCATTCCCAGATCAGCTGTGGACAGCCCCCGAGCTGCTTCGGGACCCGGCCCTGGAGCGCCGGGGAACTCTCCCTGGCGACGTCTTTAGCCTGGGCATCATTATGCAGGAGGTCGTGTGCCGCAGCGCCCCGTACGCCATGCTGGAGCTGACACCCGAGGGTAAGGCGACAGGCTCCTCACAGGCCAGAGCAAGGTTGGGTTCTGCCCCGCTTTTTCCTCTAAAGCTAAACCCAGGGATGAGATTTAATTAAGCAGGATCTCCCTTAAAGCTGGCGTCTGAAGGGTCAGGACAGTGGACAGTCAAGCATCAAGATGGGGGGGGTGTGGTGGTACACACCTGTAATCCCAGCACTCAGGAGGCTGAGGCAGGAGGATCGCCTGGAGTTCGACCCCAGCCTGGGCTATATAGTGAGTTCAAGGCCAGCCTGAACTACATAGCGAGACCTTGCCTTAAAAAAAAAAAAAAAAAAAAAAAAAAAGATGGGCGTTGCGGCGCTTCTCAGGGCCTTGACAGCAAAAGCTTCTGTCCTGGACCCAACCTACTTCCTCCTCAGACAGAGCAGGTTCCTCTCTTGCTCCATGTCCTAGGGAGGCACCAGGGGAAGAAAGGAGGGGGTAACATCTGATTTAAATCCAAATTATTTATCTGTAGGACTCTGAGCAAGCTACTTGACCCCCCAAGCCTCCTCTTTCTTACATGCAATAAATGTTAGTTTCTTTGTGCCGTTTTATTGACCCCCGGGGTTCAGGGTCCTTTTGTTACTCCTAGTGACCCCTTTCCACACTACCTTCCTTGCCCACCGAAGCTCTGTCAGTCCCTGTCTTAGACTTCAACAATCAGGCCAGGGGCAGAGGTAGGTTCTGTTTTGGGGTGCTCACTTCTCATGGTCCCCTCATGCCTCCAGAAGTGATAGAGAGGGTGCAGAGCCCTCCTCCGCTGTGCCGGCCCTCGGTGTCCACAGACCAGGCGCCCATGGAGTGCATCAAGCTGATGACACAGTGCTGGGCAGAGCAGCCAGACCTTCGGCCCTCCATGGATCGCGCCTTTGACCTGGTCAGGGGCTGGGACCCGGGGGGGGGGTGCTGGGCTGGCCCCTGGGATCCTGAATGTCAAAGGCTGAACTGGTGCCAGCTCCCTGTCAATTCCCAGTTGAGAACAACTACCTCTGGGAACCATCACTTCCCATTTGCCTCTAAAACACAATACCAAGCCCCCCAGAGTTGCTTGATGAGTAGAAGATAAATGGTGGTGGTGGGGAATCAGAAATGCAGCCCCATGAGGGGCCCGTGACAGGAACATGGCAGCCCAGGTCTTTAGCAGCTTTACTAGCTTCTGCCTTCTACCAGTTCAAGAGTATCAACAAGGGCCGGAAGATGAACATCATTGATTCAATGCTGCGGATGCTGGAGCAGTACTCCAGCAACCTGGAGGATCTGATCCGGGAGCGCACAGAAGAGCTGGAGCAGGAAAAGCAGAAGACAGACCGGCTGCTCACACAAATGCTGCCTCTGTGGGTGCCACTCTGGAGGGGGGTGGGGGGGCAGCTGGAGCCCAGCCAGACTGGGGCAGCCTCCGCATGACCCCACCACCTGCCATGCCTAGATCTGTGGCTGAGGCCCTAAAGACGGGAAAATCCGTAGAGCCAGAGTACTTTGAAGAGGTGACACTGTACTTCAGTGACATCGTGGGCTTCACCACCATCTCAGCCATGAGTGAGCCCATCGAGGTGGTGGACCTGCTCAATGACCTCTACACTCTTTTCGATGCCATCATTGGTTCCCACGATGTCTATAAGGTGGAGTGTTCAGGGACACTAAGTTCACCTGTACCAGTTCCCAGCACACCTGCCCTGGGTATAGCCCAATCCTCTTTTCTAACCTTTGGGTCCCTAGTTTCGTCCTCCAGTCCCAGCTCAGCCCCCAATGTACACCCTAGCTCCCTGGATATCTGACAACAGATGCTCGCTTTGTGTGTTGGGAGAGGGGTGTGCTCAGTACTGAATCGGCACAAATCCTTCCCCAAGGTGGAGACAATCGGGGATGCCTATATGGTGGCCTCAGGGCTGCCCCAGAGGAATGGGCAGCGGCATGCTGCGGAGATTGCCAACATGTCTCTGGACATCCTCAGTGCCGTGGGCTCTTTCCACATGCGCCATATGCCAGAGGTGCCTGTGCGCATCCGCATCGGCCTGCACTCAGGTAGCTGCTTGGCCCTCTGGGGTTCCAAACCCATCTTCCTCTTCAGGGCCTGGTTCCGGAATTGTTCTACAGGAGGCTCTATTGAAGTGGGTGGGGAGGCTTTCCTTGAAGAAAATGCAATTGAGAGGGTTAATCTGGGGAGCTGGTGGAAATAATGCAGGGCTTGCGCCGTAATGCAAGGTCCTGCAGAGGTCTAGATACACCACCAGCTTCCGCCCAGGCCCGGCCTGCCAGCCAACCTTGTGCATCCCGGCAGGCCCGTGCGTGGCAGGCGTGGTGGGCCTCACCATGCCGCGATACTGCCTGTTCGGGGACACGGTCAACACTGCCTCACGCATGGAGTCCACGGGGCTGCGTGAGTGTGTCGGAGGCCCTGGAGTTGGGGGAGGTGGGGCTCGCCCAAGGATGGAAAAGTCCGGGAGGGGAACGTGCCAGGTGACTCCTCAGCACCTCGTGTCCCCCACCACTCCAGCTTACCGCATTCACGTGAACATGAGCACTGTGCGGATTCTCCGCTCTCTGGACCAGGGCTTCCAGATGGAGCTGCGAGGCCGCACGGAGCTGAAGGTGAGCCAGCTCCCCCACCTCCTTGGGACATCCTTTGGGACCGGAGTCTCCCGGTTCCACTTAGATCTCCAGATCACCCATCCCTCACCCCAATCCGCCTCAGTCTCTCCTTTGCTGTGTCTCTCCAGGGCAAGGGCGCTGAGGACACGTACTGGCTGGTGGGCAGACTCGGCTTTAACAAACCCCTCCCTAAACCACCTGACCTGCAACCGGGGTGAGGGATTGGCCTGCACCATCCGGGTGAAACACGCGGACCCCTTCGTCCTTTCTTCCACCTGCTCCTCCTCCCGCCCCCCCTCCGCAATTCCTCTTCCTCTCTGCAGGGCCAGCAACCATGGCATTAGCCTGCAGGAGATCCCCCTCGAGCGGCGCCGGAAGCTGGAGAAGGCCAGGCCTGGCCAGTTCTCAGGGAAGTGAGGCGCGGCCCGGGACGGGTGCTGCTCTCCCCTCAGACTTGGCCACACACTCTAAGGGTTGCTTCCTAGGAGACAGGCGCTTCGTCGACAGCCTGAGGGCCTAGCCCTGCCTGCAGGAAGTCCCACCCAAGCCAGGTGTCCCTCTATCCCTCTGTGACTTAGTGCACCCAGGGAGGGAAGCACCTGCCGCAGGACATGGTTTGGTAGGTCTGGAGTGGTCCAGCAATCCAGGTCTAGGGAATCCTGTAGTTGTGACTTTCTGTGACTTCTCCCTTGACCCCACCACCTCCTCCACAGCATAAGCCACACCTACCCAGATGACTCGCAGGCTGTGCACTGCACAAGAGAGGGCGCTGTAGAGGGCAACATTGGCCAGAGAAGAGTGTGAAAGCTATCTCTGGAGTTTTGTTACAGCAGAAGCCCTGCCCACTATCCTTCTTCGAGAACCTCTGATCCATGACCCTCCCTTTTCTAGGTGAGGCCCCATGACTCCTTTCCTCCACTTGCCTCTCAGACATTCCTCTTTCCCTTAGGATTATTCTGGAAGGCCCTTTCCCTGAAACTTGTTGCTCTAGGTGACTGAAAGTTGGGCTAATACCAGTGGCTTCTGTTCAGCTCTGCCTCCAAAGATTCTGAGCCTTTACAAGACCCATCTGTAAACCAGCCTTGTGGCCTTGGAAAAGTCTCACTGGCTCTCCAGGCTTGGGTTCCCTTCAGTGGTGGAATGACGAGGGCCTAAGCAGTTTTTACTGTCCCTGTGGCCCTGCCCTGACCACTGGGCTTCAGAATGACTGGCCTTGGGATATGGGACACTGTGGCATATGCGGACACTATGGGGGCCCCAGCCCCAAGGACTCTGAGCCCACCGGGGGATGTTGGGGTGGGGAATTCTCCACTTTCCAGGGCCTCTCAGGGGCCTGGGAAGGGGATCTGGGTTGGCTGTCCCAGAGGAGGTGGAGGTGCTGTGTTCCACTGAGGCAGGGGTGGTCATATGGCCTGGAGAGGGCAGGGCTTTCATTTAGAACTGAGGGCTCATTCCCATTTCCATCGTCCAGTAGTCAGTTACTGGCTCCTTCTCTAGTGAATGAAACTGAGTTACTTGCTCAAGTGCAGAGAAAAGCTTGCTTCGAGCCTTTGGGGAAAGGAAATTAAACTGCACCAGATGTTTATTAATCAGAACAGTGGAAGAATAGGAGTATTTGTTTAGCTGAGTACTGCTGAGCAAACAGCTGGACAGAAAATCGTCCTCTGCTTAGATCTTTGCAACAACACTCAGTCCTGGCGGGTGCCCCCTGAAGTTTCCTTTGTGGAACTCTGATGCACTAGGGCCTATGCTTTGGCATATTTGATTCTTGGTGTTCTTTGCCATTGCCACAGACCCTGGAAGGGGTTAGCAGTAGCTGCCGCACTCAGTAGGTAGTGAGTACCCGGTCCCTGGAGGTAAGCAAACAAAAGTGGAGGCATTATTGAAAGGCTATGACAGAGGGAATTCCTAGGTGGAAAGATGAAGTAAGTACTCTTTGCCAAAAGTGTGGCTGGTGGAGCAGCAGCATTACCTGGGAACTTGTTAGAAATGCAGACTCTCAGGCCCCTCTCCCCGACCTGCTGAATTGGAACCTTCACTGTAACGAGCTCCTTCAAAATACAGTGGGAAATTCAATCCCCAGCACCCCTCGCAAAGACGTTAAAAAAAAAAAATACGGTGGGAGCATAGAACTGAATTTAGAGCCCCAAATTTGAGAGTCTCTACGGTTTCCTAAAAATGATGCTAGAAGCTAGCTAGCCATTAGGCTTGTTTTGTTTGGCTTGTGGGGTGTTTTTGTTTTGAGATAACATTTAAAATTAATTTTACATCAGTATATTTAAAAAGTGTTTACAGTCATCTCTCATTATCCACCAACGGCTGGTTCCAGGACTCCTGTGATATCAAAATCCTCAGATGCTCAAGTTCCATGTATAAAATGGCATGGTATTGGCCTAGAGCCTATGCACATCTCCTGTACACTTTAAGTCATCTCTAGATTACTTATAGTACCTGATACAATGTGAATGCCATGTAAATACTTGCTATACTGTATTGCTTAGAGAATACGACAAGAAAGAAAAGTCTGTAGGTGTTAAACACAATCACTGTAGGCTTAACAACGTAGTATGCAATCCACAGTTGGTTGAATGTGAGGATACAGCACAAGTGGATACTCAAGGCTGACTGTACCACATTTCCCTCTCTCCTGAAATCAAAAGCCCCATGTGGGGCTCGCATCACCTCCCAGTCACATGCTGGGAGCTGATCACTTTGCTCCAGGACTTCACACTTCAGTTCTCAGGGTCCCTGCTGACTCCAAGACACAGAGGTTTTCTGTACCTCCCTATGTCTACCACCTGAAGACCTTCAGCTTAGGACTTCTGGAGCAATGGGTGCTAGGGTTTAGTTGCTCCTGGAAATTGTGTTCCCTGCCCCACCCCGTTAATATGATTAGTGACTTCTTCCTGAAAATAAAGAACAGATTTAGAAGAAATAGCAAATCCAGCTGTTAGAAGTTCTGGTTACCTAAGGTGGTGCCATTATAGTGAGTAATTTAGTGTAATTTAAAACAAAATTTTAAACTTTTTTCAAAGATGAATTAAAGATTGAAGCAAAAGAAGAAAAACTGTACACACACTCAATTTTTCAAGAAATATTTACATTGTTAAACATCTTTAAGATTTTCTCTGTACTTAGGATTGAAGGGCAGACTCCACATTGCTGGTCTTGGACCTGGCAATGTGGTTGTAGCTCTCAAAATCTTACTCTTCCCTCCCTGCTGCACCTGATTTCCCTTATCCCTCCTCTCCTTCTCCTTTCGTGCCTAGGGCTAGGAGAGTTAATGGTGCATAATTCCAGGAGCCCCATAGAAGTCATCCAGAAGTAGCTGCGGGAGGACTGGGTGTGGGCAGGCCCAGGCAAGGCACCTGGAAGAGGAGGAAGATGAGCCAGAGCTTAAATCTGGCTTGGGATGGAGGTGGATAGGCAGGAAAGGCAGGCCCCTCTGCATTTTTGACTCGGCCTCCTTCCTTAAACAGCTGGTGTGATCTCAAATAACCAGCTATGATGGGGCTGGGGGGTGCCTCTCTCTCTTCTCTCTCCCCCTTTCCCTCTGTCTCTCTCTTCCCTCTCCCCTCTCTCTCCCCCCCTTCTCTCTCTCTCTCTCTTTTTCTCTCTCTCCCTCTCCACACACTGCCCAGCACTTTCTCCCTACCTTTCTCTTCAGTTTTCCCCATTTCTGGGACCCTTTTTCCCTAGACCCAGTCAATTATCAATCTTAGCACCTCCACAGCCACCCTGTCACTCCTGGGCCCTGGACATCTCCCAGCCCGTAGAGCAGCTGGCATGGTCACTAGCACTCCCTCCCCTCAGATGTGTTTACACTACCTTGGCCAGCTGCCTTGCACAAGGACTCCACACTTGGAGCTGTTCTCGCCTTTGGGATGACTCTGTAGCTGGGACTAGCAATGGCCAAAGCAGGGAGTTCCCATAGCTGCTGTTTTGATCTCACTGTGTATCCCAGGGCTTCTTCGGCACCTGTTCTTTGTGTTACTCTATCTGCAGTGGACAGCAGTCACCCCTCTTTGAGGAGATGAGCTGAGCTGCTCCTTGGCAGAGATTTGTGACACTGCATTATAGGGCTGTGTTCACTGGGATACTCTGGACCTTGCTGTGGTTTGGGGTCTGGGATGGTGAGGACTGAAATAAAGGTGTGCTTTCTTCCATTGCACAGTGTGTGGTTGGCCCAGAAGGGTAGTTCAGACACCTCTACCTTTGGAATGCCCAGGAAGGGTTTCAGACGGAGGCGACCCCCAGAGATGACTTGAGTCGGGAGAGCAGCAGCCTACAGTCCCTAGAAGCTCCTCTGCTTGGGGGCACTGCTCTGAGGGACAAGGAGGGGAAGTTTCAGACCTTTTGGTCTCCTGGGAAAGATCAGGGTCTTTGAGGCTCTGGAAGCGGGTGGCTTCATTCCTTGATCAGAGGTGGGAGAGAGGAAGAAAGAAGGGCAGAGCTCGACTGTAGCCATGACCCACAGCCCACAGAAGCTATAATCTCACACTGAAGGGTCGGGGCCCAGAGAGAGAAGGTGAGGTCCACTAGCTCTGGGCCAGCGCCCCACACACTGCCTGAAACCCTTAAGAGCCTGCCCCTGGGGATTAGAGCAGGACAGACATCCAGAGTCACCAGAGCGTGAGTCGCTCATAAGTCTTCTTGGGCCCAGCTGTTCCAGTCCCGGGCACAGTGACTTAATCTGATAACTTGCAGGGGACATTGGTTGCCACAGCTGTCTTCTAGCTGTGTGGTGAGCAAACATCCATGGCTCATTCTCAGTCTCCGCAGAACAGACCCCTGACTCCCCCTTTAGCCCAGCCCAGTTCCATTCTTCCAGTCCATGGGATTGCTTCAAGGACAGGCGGGGACCTGGGCCAGCCAGATGACGCTAAGTGCTGAGATGTTGCATGAAGTCTTGGGAAGCATTTGTTCCCTCCCACCCCATCACTTTTTTTCACTTTTTGGGGGGAGGGAGGTGGCGGTACTGGGGTTGAGCCCAGGGCCTTTGCACTGAGCTACATCTCCAGCTTTTTTGTTTGTTTAGGTTTTTTGTTTTTTGAGACATGGTCTCTCTAAGTCACTAAGTTGTCTGGCCTGGGCTTGAATTTATAATCCTCCTGCCTCAGCCTCCTGGAACGCTGGGGTTACAGATATGTGCCACCATGGTAGGCTACCAGTTGTCTCTTTTTCTCTGGGGCTGCTGAGGGGTTGGAATGTTGAACATTCTTGCCATTCTAGAGACAGATGACAGAGCAGGCAGCTGGACAGAGACCGAGTCCTAACCACTGCTGTTGGGGCTGCCACATCTGGCTGGGTCTGAAACCAGATCCAGCTGTGCAAGTCGGATGGGCCTGAGCGAATTGGGTTTTCTGTTCTTTGCAGCCCAAAGTATTGTGACACCTCCCAAAAGGACTCCGGAATGAAGTGAGGGTGAGACTGACTTAACAAGAAAGAAAAGATGAGAGCCATGGCTTGGGAGGAAGGAGCGGGTGAGGGGTGAAGGACTAACAGAAGAGGGTCACCAAGCACTAACTCCACCAAGGGTCAGCAGAGCCCTTCCCCTGTCAAAATCCTTCTGCTTATAGGGAACCTAGCAAGGGAAAGGCCAGGGCTGCGGGGAGGAAATGAGCACAGCATGGACCCTCATTAGGACACTAATCCTGGCTCACCATTTATAAAAAACCACGAGAGATGACAGGGTGGTGCAATCTGCTAAACTCAGCATGGCCCTGTGTCAGTATCTTTATGAGTTAAATGTCTAGATTTCCACAGAAGGTTGGGGTATGAGCAGATGCTGCTCCCTGATCCTGGAGCTGAGGAGAAAATAGAGTCATTGGGTAACATAGCTTTGACATCTGGGCAGCCTAAGAGCCTGCAGGGCAGGCTGATTTCGCATGTTTCTGTGACTCACTCACTTGGGCTAAAGCTGTTATCAGGGACATTCTGCCTCCCTACCTTGGCCTTAGACCCAGAGATGAATATGTTCTCCAACTTCGTGACCTGTTTGTTTATTTACTTAGTATTTATTTATGCAGTACTGGGGATTAAACCCAGGGCCTTTGCACTGATCTTTGCACTGACCTTTGCACATTCCCAGCCCTTCTCCAACCCTCTGCCTCTTCCTGCTAAGTCACTGAGTTGCCCAGGCTGCCTCAACCTCCTAGAGTGCTGGAATTATTGGTGTGTGCCACCACTCCCAGCTCTCTTATGACCCATTCTGCAAGCAAGAAAACCAAGGCTCCCAGAAGAGAAATTACTTATCAAAGGCTACACACTGGCACATGTTAGGATAAGGGGACAAATGCAGATGTCCAAACTCTGGGCCTTGGTGGTTCTCAGTGATGGATGCACTGACAATATTTCCCTGTCAGGTGGTCCTTTCTGCTTCGTGGCCCCTTGATATTTTCTCTATCAAAAACACCACTGAAACTTCAAGTCAATGTCTGTGTAATTAGATTATTGAAGGATTTGACTCAATGGGATGTGAACAGGAACACATTTTACATTTCTCTAATCATTGCCATCCAAGGTCCAGTGCAAAGGAAAACTACAACCTGCTTGAAATGCCTACTCCTTCCCATGCCCATTCGATACCCGGGTGGGAGGTTTGGGTTTGCTTCTCCACGTCTTCCCCGCTCTGGCTACCTGTTCAGGAGAAGAAGGACATGGGGGGCAACATTTGATCCTCAGGCCTTGAGCCCTAAAGGAAGGGACATAGTGGAGCCTTCACTGGTCACCTGTTGAGAAGAAACTCTGCCTGTCTGGCTTTGGCTCAGTTGCAGCCATCTCTGAGGGGCCTGCTGGCTTCCCCAGGAAGCTCCAAGCTCCAAATTCATGTCCCTCACCTGCACGATTCCCTTCAAGTCCCCAGACCTAATTTTGTACAGTCATCCCTCAGCGCCCTCGGGGTCTGGTCCCAGAGTCCCTGCAGACATCAAAACCTGAAAATGCTCAAGTCCCTTGTGTCAAATTGCATAGTGTTTTCACAGAAGCCACACACATTCCCCTGTATACTTTAAATCACCTGTAGATTACTTATGATAGCTAACATAAAGTTGATACTATGCAAATAGTTACTATACTGGATTATATAGAAAGTAATGACAAGAAAAAAATCTGTTAGTGTCCAGTACAGATGCAAACCAACCCCCCCCCACCTCTTTGTGGTACTAAGGATTGAACCCAGGGCCTTGGGACTGAGCTACATCCCCAACGTTTTAATTTTTTTTGATATTAAGAGAAGTTCTCATTACTTTACTAAATTATCCAAGCTGGACTCTAACTAGTCTTCTTCCTGCCTTACCCTCTCATAGTGCTGATATTATAGGCATATACCACCACACCTGCTATGCCATATACTTTGAATCCACAGATGCAGAACCTGTAGATATAGAACGATGTGTTCTTTTTCTTAAAGAACATCTTCAAAAATGGACAAATTTCTGCTGGGCACAATGGCATGCACCTGTAAACCCAGCTATTTGGGAGGCTGAAGCAGGAGGATTGTAGATTTAAGACCAGTCTGAGCAGCTGAAATTCTCTCAAAAAAAGATTATGAAAATAATAATAATAATAAAAATAATACTGACTGGAGATGTAGCTCAGCATATCTAGGTTAAATTTCCAGTACCAGAAAAAAAAAAAAAAAGCTAGGCATGGTGGTGCAGGTCTGTAATTCCAGCACTTGGAAGGCTGAGGCAGGAGGGTCACCAGGAGTTCAAGATCAGCCTAGGCTACATAGCGAGTTCGTGGCCAGGCTGAACTACGGAGTGAAACCCTGTCTCAAAAAAACAAAACAAAAAAATACAAGCTTCATGTGACTAGGCAGTGGCCCAACTTTAGCTCACTTCTGACCTCGGACTCCTCCATGAGGAGTCACGGGACCTGCCCTCCTCCTTCTCTCAGGCTATCGGAGGCTGGACTGGGGTTACCTCTGTCTTCTTCCCGACCCTGCACTTGACTCCTGCTGATGGTGTTCTGCAGCTGGGAATGACTGGCCACTACCTCCTCGGGGAGACTCCTCCACACTGGATATGTAGTTCTTCCACAGTCGCCACTTAGCATTGGTTGGAGAAAGGGGTGCTTTCAGCCTCCACACTGCCTCCTACCCACTCTTACGCTCTCCCTCATCTCCCCCGTCCCTACTGGGTGGCCTGTGAGGTGGAAGTAGTGGTACAGAGTAAGGCAGAAGCCCTTGGGATGGCGGTGCAGGTGGGGGAAGCTGAACTCATTGCTGTTTTCTCTCTGAAAAACTTCATCCAAAACCTTATTATAGCACAATGAACATACACCTGGTGAGGTCTGCATCTTCAAACCCAACCATCGGCAGATTGAAAATATTGGGGGAAAATGTTAGGTTCTTGCTGATGTGTACTGCAGAATTAGGCCTGCACTGGTCGTCTGTACTCAACATGTACAGATTTTTTCTTTCATTATTCCCTAAACAATAGTTTATAACAACTGTTACATCCGGTGGATCTGAGTTCTAGGGGTCCCCAGGCTCACCCTTACCAGGTCTGTCTGTCTCTCTCTCTCTCTCTGATGAAAAAAGAGGAAGAGAAGTCAGAGAAGACCGATGCAAAGGGAAAGTACTGTGTTACAGGTATTGTGAGAGGATGCCATATAAAGCCACTCCAGAGAGAGTAGGGAGTCCGGAGCCCTGGCACTGCTGAATCTGGGGCAGCAGTCCTGTTTTACAGGGTAAGTGTCCCGTCTTCAGCCCCCTGAGGGCCGACACTTGATCGACTGGATATTGGGCTTGTTGCTGGGAGTTTGGTCTTCTGGGCTAACAGGGGATGTGGGTAGGCCTGGCAATCTACACTAGGAGGGACAGTGCTGCCTGCACAGAGGCAGGTGTCAAAGCCACAACCTGTCAACGTCAAACCACAGAGCTGCTTGAAAACTGCTTGCTGCTCATAGCCACACAGAGCCTGCTTTTCTTATCTTCTAAAAAGGGCCCTGGTCTTTATTTTAACCCTTTCCTGGGGTCCCCCTGGGCTGACTTTTAGTAGATCACAGCAAAGGAACTGCTGTGCGAGGCAGAAGCAGGGTGTCTAGGAATGGTTTAGCACCAGGCTCCCCACAAATGTGCATACATGATGGTCAAGAGGGCGGCCCCCTTTCCTGCCACACCCTGTTTCTCAGGATGAAGGGCCCTTAGCACAGACCTGGGTCCTGGTGAGCCGGGGACACCAGGGGACAGGCTATCTGAGGGCGACGAGGCTCCTTTGGGCACTGCCTCGGTATCATTTAGCCTGGGCGGGATTCCGACTTCAGAGGCGTTCAGTCCTAATCCCACAGGTGGCTTCGCCCCATCGGCTCCTCACACAAGCACACACACCAAATGCCTGAGCCTGCCTGTACACCTGGTTATAGAGCCTCAATGTCTTTTTTTTTTGGTTCACTACACCTTGTTTATACAGTACTGTAATTTTTGCTGGTTGTGCTGTACAACACAGTACTATAATCTCATGTTCTGTTAGACATTACAGTACTGTACATAAGGGTTATGAAAATGAAAGCAAAGTCATCAAGTTGGAGTTTCCTTTGACCATGTCTCTGTTCTGAATATTGTAATGTTCATACTGTATACAGTTCCTCATTTAGCACACAGGAACCTACTTGGTCCTTAAATGAGGAATGCCCGTATTTACACAGCCTTGACATTGAATCAGATATTATATGCAATCTAGAAATGACTTAAAATATACAGGAACATGTGTGTAGGTTAGATGCAAATACTACATTACATAATTTGATATCTGTGAAGGCATCTGGGAACCAATCTCAAGCTACCAAGGGACAAATATGTGTACTTAATAAATGAGTTACCCAATCAACATGGGTTATTACCACATGCCATTTGTAAATGTCAAACAAAATTAATTTTTATTTCATATGACAAAAACTCACAATCTTTTCATCTTGACCAAGCTTTGGTCCATTTGATTAGAATGTACTTATGACTAAGAGTTCAATAAAAACCTTTCCCTTCTCTACCACCTCCCCACCCAAACCACCAAGCCAAGCAAATAAATGTCCACCCACTCTCTGGCCTTGCCTCACCGCCATTCTCTGTATTATTAACTCACACTCTATCCTCTATGCCTTTCCCCAGGCCCAGGGCACCCACTCCCAAGCCATGTGTCTCCACCAGAATATACCAGTTACCACCATCAACAAATCCATGTGGGGCCACATGGGTTCTCATGTGCGCGGCAGTGGCAGGTCCCCCACCTCAGTCATCAGGGTCACCTTCCCCGGAGCTCAGCCTTTATTCCAGGATGGATGGGCACCCAGAGCTCCTACCACACTCTGACAGGGTGGGAGCGGTGGGGGGCTACTACCCCCACTTGAAACAAGACTTGCATACATGGCATTAAGGGTTCACAGCCAAAGAAGTTCCAGACTAACTTCACCGAGATCAGAAATGGGGACACGGAGGGACCAGGACTAAGGACTTGATCCCCAACATTGCCACCAAGAGATGGGGGCCTTCCTGGCCCAGACCTGGCCTTCATCTTGGTGCCCTGGTGCTCAAGCATGGGCAGAAACCATGCACATGGAAGGTGGTGGATTGGCTAACCTCAGACTGCCCAGCAGCTGGAGCTGTTCCCAGAAACTTGTCCTCTTGACATCAGTGCCACCTGAAGATTCAATGACACAGCTTTACAAGACTTTTCCTTCAGGAGCCAGAAGAGGCAGGATAGGCTCCTGCATCTCTTCCTCCTCTCCCTCTTCCTCTCTTCTTCCCCTTCCTCTCCTCTCCTTCTCCTCCCTCTCCTCTCCTTTTCCTTCCCCTCCTTATCCTTTTCCTTCTCTTTCTTCCTCTTCCTCTTCTTCCTCCTCCTCCTCTTCCTCCTTCTTCTCTTTCTCTCTATTGTGACTGGAGGTCAAACCCAAGGCTTTCGTACTGAGCTACATCCACAGCCCATTGCATTTTTTTTTTTAAATTTTGAGACAGGACATAAACTGCTAAATTTTGGGGGCTCAGCTCAAATGTGAGATCCTCCTGCCTCATCCTCCCAAAGTGCGGGGACTCTAGGTATGCACCACTACACCCTGCTAGCCTGCTTCCTTCTTAGAGAAGGGAGAGATTTGAGCCCATCAACATGTTGATGAGAATAACTCAGTATGGTGAGGGAGATGCAGACAGAGTGTCCAGTGGAGACAGATCCAGATATGAAGGGAGCAATTAAAGGAAGCCCTGGAAAGGCAATTATAGTAGGCATGACTTGGACCAGGGAGCAGGAACTTTTTGGACTTAGTAGCTACAGATTCTAGAGCTTTCCATCTGAGATTTCTGCTTTCTCAGGCAAGTGGATGGTGAGCTCATCCTTAGAGAGTGCGGGGGGGGAGCACTATTTTATTGGGTGCTTACTATGTGCTAGGAACTGTGCTAAGCACTTTTCCTGAGAAAGCACACTCAATATTCCCCACAACTTCATGAATCAGGTAACATTATAACTCCATGTCACAGATGAAAACACAGAGGCGCAGAAAGGCCAGACAACCTGCCTAAGGTCAGGGCAGTTACTCAGTGAGTGTTGGGACTTTGATTTTCCCCAGGTCTTAGATAGTCTACCTGATTAATAAAGAGGCAGAAAAGAACAGGATCAAGTCCCTGAGGGAATGGAAGTTGCTTTGAACAGAAGGCCGCAAACTTTTTCCTTTGAGGCGTTGGAAAAGGAGCAGAGGCTGAGCTGGCAAGTATTAGTGGGAAGAGAGCTGCCAAAGCTGGTGTCTTCAGTGTCAGCAGGGAGGAGGATGGCCAGGTATCTGCCTCTAGTAAGATGAGTAGTCGAGAAGCCGGGTGAAGGTCTGGGGAGGCCTTGATGGGGGAGGCCCTTGGATTAGGGGTCTCTGTGGAATCACAGATCTTCAGCCTCCTGGGCCCCGGAACCCCCGGGTGTGGAGGCTGGGAGGTAAAGGCCACTCTAGTGTCAGGCACTCCCAGACTCCAGGACACAGCACGCAGCAAAGGAGGATACTAAGAAACCAAATGGTGCATGGTCCCCAGGAGCTGTCCCAGGACTCGGGTAGTGGGCATTCAGGGAAGGTGGAGATGGGCCAGAGTTCTGGACCCCTTGTAGTGTTGGGATCTGTGCAGCTCCTGCTGGAGGCAAAGGCTGCTTCCTCCCAACGTGAGCCAAAGCCGACCAAGGTTGTGGATGATGAGGAGGATTTGTCTGCTGGAAACACGTACAAGGAAATTCCCAGACAACTTAGAGAAACCAGCTGCTCGCCCAGGACTGGGAGTCCTTACATTTGCAGAAGCCATTTCCTAATACGTGGTTTTTGTTTTCTCTTATGTGGCTCTGCGGCCCCAGTGCAGCATCCAGGAAGGGGCCTCGACCAGGTGCAGTGGGGCAAGATGGGGTGGCAGGAGGATTTAGGGTGCTGGGGAGAAAGTGGTTTAGTGCCTTAGATACTAACTAGTTTAGGAGGACGTTTTTTTTTCTTTATGGTGCTGGGGATGGAAGCCAGGGCCTTGCACATGCTAGGCAAGTGCTATACTGCGGGGCTGTACCTCTAGCCCAATGCTAACTAGTTTATAACACACTTCCTGCAAGAAGCCTTCTTTGAATTTATAGGGAATATTGTTTGGAGTTTTCTATTGCCCAGAAACAATCTCCCCACCACTGCTGAGAGACCCACACTCAGACCACAGCTCATCAGCCTCACCAACGTGGGTATGGCGGGCACAGCCGCCCTGGCAACTATTATACCTCCTCCCTGCTGCACCCAGGTAATTAGACCAGGGCTGGGTCCTGTCCTCACCTGGATCAGTAATAACTCTTTTGTGAGAAACTTGGACTGATGACACTCCAAAACCTGCCCATGTACTCTCTCAGGTATAAATCATTTTAATTAATTAATTATTCATCTAGTGCAGTGCTGGAGGGCGAACCCAGGCCCTTGTACATGGTGAGCAAGCGCCCCACCTCTGAGCTACACCTTAGCTCACTTCAGACATAAAAAACAGAGAATTTAGAAACACCAGACGCTGTGGCAGTCATGTTCTTCCGTGTGAACCTGGAACCAGAAAAAACTGGCAGAAAGAGGGAGAGGAAAAGGGAGAGAGGAAGAGGGAACCAAATAGACATGCAGAGAAGACAGATGGAGAAAGCAAATTTCCTGAGTGCTTACAATGCTCTGAGTCCTGTCTCTAGACTGTCCCTAAAGCTGGGTGTACCTCTGGACTGTATTCTTGTAATAAATTCTCTTTTTTTGTTCAGATTATCTCTAGTGAGGCTGTAAAATACTACGGTTTATATCTGGTGTCCCCTCAAAGCCTCAGGTGCTCACAGGAGGGGCTTTGGGAGGTGGGTCTGGTTGGAAGAGGTGGGTCACTGGCAGCACAGCCTATCTGTTCCAGGCTCCTCCCTTGAGCTCTCTCTCTCTCTCTCTCTGTGTCTGCTTCCTGCTGCCACACTGTGAGCTGTTTCTCTTCTGCCAGGCCCCTTTGCCACACCGCCCAGCCTTGGAGCCAGCCGATTGTGGACTGAAACCTCTACAAACTGTGCATCAAAATAAACCTCTCTTTCCTTAAATTGTGGGTGTTGGGTGTTTTGTTCCAGCAATGAGAAAGTAGCTAAGACATCCTGTCTCCAGCCTGTCCCTGAGGCTGGTTTTATTTCTGGGACTACCCACCCCTGGCTGTTGTGGGTAGGATCTTTTGCCCAGTATTTGTCCCCTCCTCCTGACACCAACCCCTCACATTCCTTAAGAAACCACCCATTTCCATTCTCAGACATGTGGTTTGGTGGGACAGACTCCATCCCCAATTCCAGAGAGACACCATAGTTTACTTAAGTCACTCCACGTAATCCATGCTCTTGACCACACTGCCTGGTTCAGGGATCATTATGTAACCCACATGGAACAAGGAAGAAGGAAGTGAGCAGATATTTGCCAGGGATTTTGGAAAGAGCAGTGCTAACCCTCTCTTACTGGTGCTACAGGGTGGGGAGGCTCCCTCTTTTACTTGTTAGTCAGGTATGAGGACATAAATTCTGGGACAGTCTCTGGAATAGCAGCACCACATGGAGCCAAGGATGAGGCCAGCTCTGTAGAAGGCAGAGAGAAAATACAGAAATATGTCAGGCCCTTGGTCCTCTCTGAGGCAACCATGTCGTAACCAAAAGACTGGGGAAGCAGAGACTAGAATTATCACGGTTGTCTCAGGCAAGCGTGATTCAGTAGCTGGGGCTGGCTTCCTTCCTACCCTGAAGCAAAGTTGGACTCCAAGAGGAAGACAAAGGGAGAATATATATGGGGTGGATAATTTACATTACAGAATATATATATATTCTGAGGCTCGGCTTACAAGAGCAATTGTATTGTAAAAGTTGGTTTGAATTGGAATTTTCTGTTGCTTGAACTTGTTGGTTTTTTTTAAATTTTATTTTAATGGTACATTTTAGATATACATAGAGAAATTAAAATAAATAAATAAAATAGATATACATAGCGATAGCATTCATCATAGGGAATTTGTACCAGTACATAATATCTCTTGTAGGGGCTGAGGATTTAGCTTAGTGGTCAGAGTGCTTGCCTAGCAAGCCCAAGGCCCTGAGTTCCATCCCTGGCACTACAAAAAAGAAAAAGAAAAACCCACATAATATCTCTTGCTGCTTCTTGCTTGAACTTGTTCTGTCCTACTTGTTGCCAGTGTCCTTACTTGGGCTCTTGGTCCCACCCCTGTCATGTTCTCAGAGTTTTCATTTCTGAAACGAGTGCTTCTCTCTCCTGCATCAACTTCCTTCCCTCCTTCCAAAGATGCAGAAGTACATCAGCGAGGCATTCCCAATAGTGGGTGAACATCAGAATCAGCAGGCACCGTGCTTTGGATCTGATTGTCTCCAGAGGCCCATGTGTTAAAGGTTTGGTTCCGAGGTTGGCACTATTGGGAAGCAGTGGAACCCTTAAGAGCTGGGGCCTAGTGTAGGAGGAAGTTAGGTTAAGGGGGAAATTGAAAGGAATACTGGGACCCTGGTCTCTCTTCTTCTGTCTCTCTGTCTCTGTCTCTGTTCCCTCTCTCTCTCTCTCTCTCTCTCTCTCGTCTCCATTTCTGCCACCATCAGGTGAACAGACCTCCCTCTGCCATGTGTTCCCACCATCATGTCCTAGTCTGCCACAGGCCCAGAGCAACAGGGCTAGGTGACCATAGACTGAAACCTCTGAAACCATGAGCCAAAATAAACCTTTTCTCCAAGCCAAACATCTCAGATATTTTGTCACAGTGATGGAAAACTGACTAGTGCACCAAACGAAGCTTTAAAAATTACTACTACCTGGGTTCAGGATCCAGAGTCTGGGAAGGGACCCTGGCATTGCTTTTTCAAATGTCCCCAGGCATTCTAATGTGAAGCCAGGCTAACTGTTGCAAGAAGACATTCTCATCTTGAAAGAAACTCTCACTTAAGCTCACATCGCTGCTCTGGCCCATTCCTTTTCATCCTTCACAGTAAAACCTATCAAAAGAGTATTCCACCCTCACTGTTTCCATTTTCCAAACTTCTCTTGAATATTCCTCTCTAAAATATTTCCTCAAGCTTAGAAAACAAATAAGATGGATGCAAAAATTAAAGTAATGGGGTTGAGGATTTAGTTCAAGTGGTAGAGCACTTGCCCAGCAAGCATAAGGCCCTGAGTTCCATCCTCAGGACCCTCCCCTTAAAAAATGAAAAAAAGACCCTCTTTAAGCCATTTGCTGTCCACGGGCTAAGGCTTGCACCAAACAGATTAGGACGCCAACCCTCCGAACTCTCCACAAAAGCATCTACTGGTTTGTTCATTGACAAACACTGACTGAAGGCTCAGGAAGGGCCAGGCACTGGGACCTCCAGAGGAGAGGTACGGCTCCCTGCCTCAAGGAGTCTCAGTCTTCCTAAACGGGAGCTGGACACAACACCAGCCGGATGTTCCATCAGGTCAAAGCGGAAGCCACCACTCTCTCTTGTGGTTAAAGGATTTGCTACTGTTCTTATTGAATCACATAGGCTAACACTCTTACACTGAAGCTTTCCTGCTTTACTAGGAGGCAAAAATGCCAGTCCTTTCCCCTGATGAGTGCAGAGATTAAGTGACACTTTCTGATGTTTGTCCTTAAACACAGCAACATCTAGTAAAGTCAGTTTCCTTTTCTTTAAGCAAAGGAGATATTCTGCAACTGAGATTAACTGCCAGCCCTCTCACTAGGCCGAGACTCACTGGCACCTCAGAAGCTGAGACACGGGAACGTGAATTTCCACTAAGCTCTTCAGTCTTCCCTTCCCAAACTTCTGTGCCAAGTGCTCCCGATCTTTCTGCACACTGAGGGGCGGGGAGGGGATGGCAGGCATCAGTCCTCCGGGACCTCACGGAGCAGCCTGGCAGTGTGCAGTATCTGGTAGTCCTCAGGCTTCACTAGGTTCTCGACAACCTGGAGGCATCATTCTTTCAGTGTATACACTGGCAGAGTGATGTCTGCAGAAGGAGGCTGCCCGGCAGCATTCAGCAATGGCACAGATAATTCACTCTGGTGATCCAGGAGTCTGTTGTGTGTCCCAAAGAGCCGAAGGTGACCCCGGAGCCCCTGGGCCAGAGCCGGCGTGCGTGTGTGCCCGCATCCTGGTAGGTGGACCCACCAGTCCTTAAGCTAGATTGTTTAGGGAACAAGGACAGGGAAAAAGTCTGTGTGTGTTTAATACACACAGAACTGTCAGACCTGACTACATAGTACTCAGTCTGAGCATGCCTGAGGACTCTGGGATGTGAATCCCACAGATAAGCAGGTCTGCTGTACACAGAAAGCAGTAAAAGACAACGCAGTGGGACTGTTGATAGAATCTACGGGGAATTACGGAGGAGAAATGCAACAGGTTGATCTTCTGAGCTATTTTGGACAAAACTGTCAGACTTAACACGAACGTGGACTTCTGCCTCCTCTCCAAGCCCCATTAAAATGGCAGTAGATAGATTTTTAAAAACGATGTTGTGGTTGAATAAGAGTCTTCCCTCTTCTTTCCATTGAGAAGTCGAGTCCGTTTTCTTTCTCACACAGACCCGCGCTGGTCTGGACAGGCTCTGACCCGTGCGGCGCACCAGACACAAACGACGCTGCCCGCTCCTGGCCCAGGCTGTGAGGAGTCTGTCACGATCCACACTCTGTGCAGCGAACGATGAGAGGCCACGTGGCGAAAGGCCCAGACAGCCCCCAGGGGTTCAGGGCGCGATGGCGCTCTGGCTGTGCCAACCCGTCTCCCAGGCAGATGGACGGGGATTCCGGCCAGCGCTCAGGGGAGCTCTGCCCGCACTGCCGAATCAGCAGCAAATAAACAATCCTCGGTGTTTCAAGCAACTGTAACCTAGGATGGCTGGTTCTGCAGCAATATATAATCAAAAGAAGAAGATACCATGATAATAAGAATAAGCATATACCACAAATATCAGAAGCAAATTTAAAAATTTAAAATTTCTCAGCACTAACATCCTCCAAGAAATAAGGAAAATACAGCAATCATGAAACATGAACAAGATACTATTTTTAAAAATATACACAGAACAAAAATAGCTCTTGAAATGAAAAATATGATAGGAAAAATAAAAAGCTCCAGGTAAGGATTAGAAAAAAAGCTGAGATAATTTATTAGAAAGTGGAGCAAATGGCAACATGATAAAAATGAAAGAGAAAATAAAATGGATAAGCAATAAAATGGCAAATGCAAAATAGAGAACCAGTTCAGGAGATCCAACATCTAATGCATAGGAGTTCACAAATGAGACAATAAATGAAAGGAAGGAGAAGAGACATCTTCCCAATCCTGAGGGACATGAGCTTTTTTTCCTTTTTTTTTTTTTTGGTGCTGGGAATCGAACTCAGGGCCTTGTGCTTACAAGGGAAGCACTCTAACCACTGGGTTTTTTGTTTTTGTTTTTGTTTTTTTTGAGACAGGGTCTCACTATGCAGCCCAGGCTGGGCTTGCACTCACTACGTAGCCCAGGCTGGCCTCAAACTCACAGAGATCCTCCTGCCTCAGCCTCCCGAGGGCTGGGATTACAGGCGTGCACCACCATGCCAGGTAGTTTCAAGACTGAAAGGGCCAACTAAAAGCACTGTACAGTTAATAAAAAAATAAACCATACCATGGCATGCCACTGCGACATTCGGGAAGCTGAGCGTAAAGAGAGGATTCCAAGAGCTTCTAGAGGAAGGTAAAAAAAATGATGCATTTTAAATGGCTTTATATTTCTTTATAGCAATCCTGGTTTTCCAGTGAAGTTGCACTTTTTCAAAATTCTGAACAAAAATTATTTCCAAACTGTTGTTCAAGAAAGGAAATAATAGGCATTTCCAGACGTGTAGAGTCTTAAGGACTTCTCCTCCCTCCCAAAGAGGTAATAGGCACTTCCAAACCTGTAGAGTCTTAACAATGCTCCCTCCCCATGCCTTGATGAAACAGTCAAAGAACAAAGTAGGGGCTACGAGGAACAGGTGCCCTAGCATGGACGGGTGAGAGGGGGACGGTGAAGCAAGGGCCAGGATGGCAGCTGGTAGCAGCAATAGAGCAGCAGTGTGGCCTGGAGACTGCCTGAGAAAGAGGTCTTCTGGAGGATGAGGCTGGTCGACTATTTAAAATATATAAACACACAGAGGGGTGATCTAGACAAGTTATATAGTTTGTTTGTTCTTTCTGGTTTTTTGAGACAGGGTCTCACTGTGTAGTTCAGGCTGGCCTTGAACTCACTATGTAGCCCAGGCTGGCCTTGAACTCTTGGCAATTCTCCTGCCTCACCCTCCCAAGTGCTGGGATTACAGGTGCGTGCCACAAGGCCCAGTACACATACAGTTCTAATGAAACTATAGGAGAAGGACAGGAGATGAGAAAGATATGTGAATATAATGGGAACCAGTCTAGGAAAAAGAATGTCTTCCATTGTGGGAAGACAATATTTGCATAGAGTTGAAAAACCAATAAACAGGCCAGGTGTGGTGGCACATGCCTGTAATCCCAGCACTTGGAAGGCTGAAGCAGGAGGATCGCCTTGAGTGCAAGGCTACCCTGGGATACATAGCAAGACCCCGTCTCAAAAAAAAAAAAAAATCAAACAATAAGCACATATTATTTTGATATGTGGCAGTAGGTACCAAGATTATAATTAAATGAGTTAAAATTATTGTCTTTGTTGACATGGAAAAGGCAGAAATGGAGCATGGGGTGGCTATTGTTGGTGAGAAATTTCTAGAATTATGTGACTCTTTAAATCATGTATGGCTTTTTTTTTCAGTGTAGGGTTTAAACACAGGGCCTGTGCATGCCAGGCAAGAGCACTACCCCTGAGCTACATCCCCAACCCTATATCTATAGCTTTGGTCAGAAGTGGGAGTATAAACAGATGGAACCACTGTGGAAATCAGTGTGGAGATTCCTCAGAAAACTACAATTAAAGGTCCCATTTGACCCAGTTATTCCCCTTCTTGGTATTTTCCCAAAAGAATTAAAAGTATTATACCACAGCAATATATGCACACCCATGTTTATAGCAGCACAGTTATAAGTTGGGCTGAATTTGGTTAACAGCCCAAATGCTCATCGACTGATGAATGGATAAAGAAGATGTGTTTTTTTAATACAATGGAGTACTACTCAGTCATAAAAAGGATAAACTTGAGACATTTCTAGGTAAATGGATGTACGTCAAGAACATACTCTTAAGTGAAATAAATCAGACATACGTAAGCAAATATCACACTGTTTCTCTGGTATGAGAAACAGAAGATGTAAATAAGGACCAAAATGTATAATAGATATTGTGAAATAGAAAGAAGGTGTTCAAAGGGGAAGAGGAACTGGGGAAGGGGGAGAGGGAAAGGAAAGAAGGGGAAAGGAAAATAAAAAGATAAAAGATGGATAAAATGTGAAAGAAGCTGTCGTAAATAAGGAGGGTAGGAGGAGTCGAAGGGAAGGGAGGGAAAGAAGAAAAAAAGAAAATCAAAATATATCATGTACAGGTACAAAATCCCTATGATGAACATGATCATTATGTTTATCTAAAATATATCAATAAAATTTATATTAAAAAAAGGATTTTAAGCAGCTGGTGTGTGCCTGTAATCCCAGCACTCAGGAGGCTGAGGCAGGAGGATTGCCTTGAGTTCAAGACCAGCTTGGGCTACATAATGAGTTCAAGGCCAGCCTGAACTATATAGTAAGACCCTGTGTCAGAACTGTGCCGCAAAAGAGTTTTAAAATTTAAAAGAAAGAAAAAGAGAAGGCAGGAGAAAAGGAAGGAAATACGGAAGGAAGGAAGGAAGAAATCAAATCAGTCAGGGATTCAAAGCAGGAAAGCACAAGATTTGGTTGACATCTGTAAACATCAGGTAAGTCCATTCCCCAGTCAGCACTCCAGTTTGCTTACTCATCTATATTTGGATAGGTTTGATAATAGCTTCTTTGACTCTTCTGTGTTCATCATGGCTGCTGGTAGGTCAGAATGTAATAAAATATTTAAATGCTTTGGCTGAGAGTGTGGCTCAGTGGTACTTACCTAACATGCGTGAAGCTCTGGGTTTGATCCCCAGTACCAAAAAAGAAGAAGTGAAATGCTCGAAGGCAGTGGCTCTAAAGAACCATCCTGTCTGAATATGTATTCCTCAGCAGAACGTCCACAGACGCCAGTGGGCTGAGCAACTGGCTTTTTGACAAGCACCCAAATACTCCCATACGAGTAAGAGTTCAGAGGTGCGGTGTCACAGGTCTAATTAACGCAGAATCACAAATCAATTTTCTTTTCAGTCCTGACTGCCTCAGGGAGAAGGTATCAGTTGGGTGTTGCTATGCTTTTTGTTTGTCTTGTTTTTAGGGGTACTGGGGATTGAACTCAGGGCCTTGAGCTTGCTAGGCAAGTGCTCTAGCACTGAGCTAAATCCCCAGCCCCAGGTGTTGCTATGTTTTTATCACCAATTTTAGCACTGGATTATGTTCCTCTGGAACCAGAATCTGGCTCCTGGCAACAGAATCCACCTAGAATTGAATTATACCTACTGTGTTCACCTTTATTGTTACATTCTATTATGGGAAGTGAAATTGCCTATCAACTGATGATAATGAGGCAAAGTTTTCTTTAAAATAGATTTATTTCTATTTATGAAAGTGAATCAGGAGAAGGAAATAGCAAGGAATCCAAGGCCATATTTTAAAATGGGAAACTATAAAACATCACTACATTTTCCTAGACTCACTGCACATGGGCACATGGATACAGGTAATACTGATTTGTGTTATAAAAATGATCTACAAATAAAAATATTTAATATATTCATAATGTGTTCCATATGCAAATATGTCCTGCATGTAAATTCAATATGCAAATTATTCTTACATATGCTTGAGATGCTAAATCTAAAATTCGACCTAGCAATGGGTAATAAGCAAAAGTAGATGGTTTGGACAAAGGACATTTATAGGCATTGTTCCAAAGAAGATACACAAATGGCCAATAAGCACATGAAAATATGCTTGACATTTCTAATAATTAAGGAAATTCAAGGCAAAAACCACAATGAAACAACAATGTGTGTTAAAATGGCTATTACCAAATAAACAGAAAATAACACATGTTGGTGAGGATGTGGACAAACTGGAGCCTTCAGGCATTGCTGTGGGAATGGGAAATGTGCAGCTGCTGTGAGAAATAGTGTAGCAGTTCCTTAACAATGTAAACATAGAATTACCTCATGATCCAGCAATTCTACTTCTAGGCATAGACCCAAAAGAATTAAAAGCAGGAGCTGGAGCAGAGTCTACACAGGAAAGGGCTTTGATAGGGACTCCCTGATCAATATGCAAACTCAGCTCATCATCTGATTTTAAGTTTGTGTTCCACTCAGCTCTAGTGGCTCCTCACTTTCTGGTTGTGAGGCAGGGAGCTGACAGGCTTTTAAAATAGGTTAAGTCACTTGCCCAAGGCCAAACAGCAAAGGAGCTAATAGATGGGTTTGAATGGAGGAGGTTGGACTCCAGAGTCCAGGTGCATCACTGAGGAAGGAAGATGACAGGACTTTGAAGGTGGAGGGTATGGACCTGGGAGTCACCAGCACACAGCTGTGTCTAAGTCACAGACGAAGCACTGAATGTCTGTGTAGTATCCTACTACAGTACACTTTCTGGGGTTGCTCCCTGTGCACCAGCCAGCTGGGCTTCTTTCCTATAATAAACTTCTATTTTACTTTAGCTGTGGAACTGACTGTGTGTGATTTCTAAGGATTCACACCAGTCATGGCTATGAGAGGTACAGTTGGGTGGTGGTTGGGTATGAGAAGAGCTCAGAACTCCATCTCCTGTCTTTCACCTGATCGCGTTGTTTCCAACACACCAACCTGAGGTGCATCCAGCTCCCCATTCCTAAGATGGAGGGTTGAGATGGGAAGTGACCTACTTCTGGGCTTTTACTGTTGTCCTGTCTGTTAGATCAGCTGCTGTCATCACCATTCTCATTCTATTATCCTTGTAGATTTATGTTGAAATCCGGTATTTTAGTGGCATTTCAGTGGGCGGAGGTAAAGGGTATGCACTTGGCTGGAATTCTCTGCAAAGTCACGACTCAACCCCTCCATTCTGGCTTCCACGTCCATCACACCATGAACACCACTCTGGGCAAGGTCATCAGGCCCAGGGTGGGATCTGTCTTGTGTTGGGCTCGGTTGCTCAGAAATGGGCTGATTCCCTCAATCACACTCATTAGGTGGGGGCACAAATTCCAAGATCTTCTTGTCAGCAGAAACAGTCATCATTTCTGTCTTCTTCCTGCTCAGCATCTCAGCAACACAAAACAGTTGCCTGCTGTCTTCTTAGCTTGTGTGTGACACCCTCTCCCGGCTCTTCTCCCACCTCACTGCTATAGTATAGATTTTAAATGTCCCCCAGAGGTCCCTGTGGTGGAGGCTTGGTCCTAAGGAGGTGCTGCTGGGATGTAGCACAACCTTCAAGAGTTGGACTTAGTGGGAGGTGCTCACGTCACTCCAGGCAGGCTCTCCAAAGGGGCCTGGACTCCGGTCTCTTCCATTTCTTTTTTGGCTTCAGAGCCATGAGGTGAACAGTTGTGGTGGACTTAATGTGGTCAACTTGAGCCAGAACACCCAGCTGGACGGAGTTGGTGTGATGCTGGGTGTAGAGGATCCACCTGAGGACTGTTGCTGATGCAACATAAAGCAGAGTGGGAGCCAAAACTAGTTGCCGGGCTGTTTTCCAGGAGAAGCTCTGCTGTGGCTAGTTCTCCTGAAAGGAACTTGGCTGTTCTCATCAAAGAAGGAGCCCAGGGACTTGCTGTCCTCAAGGATGGCTGCTGTTGCTTCGGAGGAGCTCTGGTTGTCATCTCTGCTGTGAGCGGTGTATTCTGGTCCTAGTAAAGATTTCTTCAGCGATAATCTGCAGACACAGATGTACATGGGACAGTGCCGTGGGTTCCCAGCTCTTGATTGGATCTTTCGGGTCTCCAGTGCCTATATAGACATTCGGCACTCTTCCAATATTTGGCTTGTGGGTGAATATTGTAACTTATAAATGTCTTTTATTAAATCCGCTGTCTTACAACCATTGGCTCTAGAAAATCTAACTAAGACAACAGTCTTGCTCTGCCATGTGCTCCCACTGTCAGGGCCCAAAAGCAGCATGGCCAACCCATAGTGTGGGACATGCAAAACTGAACGTAACCCTTTTCTTTCTGCAAGTTAATCACCACCAGTATTTTTATGATAATGGAAAACTGACGACTACAGTCACAGACAAATCTTTGTTGCTTCTGCCTCCATCCAAAAACATGCTTCTCTATCTCAGAGGACCTCAGGGCACGATATACTCCCTCTTCTCTTCAGTGCCCACATTCTCTGCTTCGTGATTCCCACTGGTCCATGACCGGTGACTCCCAAGTTCACACCCTCCAGCACTGACCTCTGTGCTCAAACGCAGCTCCTCCTCTTGGACATCTAATGGCATTTCCAAACTAGAACCCTCACATCTGTATTTTCCTCAAAGCCAAAATTGAGAAATGTTCCCCTTGACACCTTTCTTCCCTTCACTGCCTTTCTCTCCTCCAACCAGCCAAGCTCTTCCAAAACTCAGGGCTTCTGCACATAACTCTCCTTGTGCAGAAGTGTCCCTAGACCTTGGTCACCCTCACTCCCTCTGTGTCCCAGAGCCTTCTTCCCCACCCCCACTTCTCCGCCCTCGTGCAGCCTCACTGTCATCTGAAATTCTAAAGCACATAGTATTTGTCTACTTATTTATTTTTTCTCCTACTTGCTTTTCATCAGGGCAAAGATTGGGTCTTGTCTGGGCCTGTATTGACGGCACCTAAAATAATCCTGGCACAAAGCTAGTTCTCAAAATTATTTATTAAATGAAATAAAATAATGCGTGTGGCTAGGAAGCAGGGGGTGGTCATGCGCAGGCTTTTTTTTTTTTTTTTAATATGTGCAGGCTTTTAAAGCTAAGAAAGCAAATACAGCAAGAGAGATGGGGCCCAAATGTACCCTCTCATCCCATCCGGTCTCAACTCTGCCCCGACGACGCCACCACCATTGCTGAAAGGTCCTCTTCCCCAAATATCAGGACTCCCCAGCAGCCCTGTCCCAGATCTGCCAACCCCCCCATCCCCCCTTAGTTGGCATCTCATCTCTCCAGGTCCAGAGTTGTCTTCTCTGCCCCGTCCCTCCATGTCTGAAATCCAGGGATGCTCTTCCGGGCCGAGCCGGCTCACCGCGGGCTGGTGGAGTACGAAGGCGACAACCAGCTTTGCCTGCACAGGGGCCGGGCCGGCAGGGCGGGGCGGGGCGGCGCGTGCCGAGGAGGAGCAGCCTCTGCTCCTGCCGTCCGCACTTCAGACAGTCTGGGCTTGCACCATGGCCAAGTTCAGGGTGAGAGTGTCCACCGGGGAGGCCTACGGGTCTGGCACTTGGGACAAAGTGACTGTCAGCATCGTGGGGACCCAGGGCGAAAGCCCTCCACTGCCCCTGGACCACCTGGGCAAGGAATTCACCGCGGGCGCTGTGAGTGCAGTGGGGATTGGGGTGACCAGGATGGAGTGCAGGGGTGGAGGTGGAACAGGGACCCTCCGCAAGCTAAAGCTGGCTCCACCCCCAGGAGGAGGACTTCGAGGTGACGCTACCGGAGGACTTGGGCCCCGTGTTGCTGCTGCGCGTGCACAAGGCGCCCCCGCCGCTGCCCCCACCTCTCGGGCCCCTGGCCCCCGACGCCTGGTTCTGCCGCTGGTTGCAGCTGGAGCCCCCGCAGGGCGCCCCGCTCCGCTTCCCCTGTTACCAGTGGCTGGAGGGGGCGGGGACCCTGGTGCTGCGGGAGGGGCCAGGTGAGCGGAGAGGGGGCGATGGCAGGGAGGGGAAGGCTGCTGGTGTTGGGAGAAGGACAAGGGGAGGTAGAGGTGACCCGCTATGGCCACCAAAGAGGAGCAGAGGAGGACGTGGGAGAAACTGTATGCGTGGGGACTCAGGTAACCTAGTGCAGGTGGCAGGGGTGGAGGGAAGATGGGCTAGGAGTGGACAGGGAGGTTTCTTCTTCCCCTTCCCATCTACTCCCTCCTCCCACAGCCAAGGTCTCCTGGGCAGACCACCACCCCATACTGGGGCACCAGCGCCAGGAGGAACTGCAGGCCAAGCAGAACAAATACTGGTGAGGAGGCAGATAAAGGGGACCATTAAAGGATGACAGGCAGCCTGGGGCCTCTGGAACAACACAAACTAAAAGCCCTGTCTGGTCCTTTCCTAAGAAAGGGTGCTTCGGGGGCCAGCACCCTCTGTACCACCCAGGTACCTGTTGGGAATGCCCATTCTCAGGCCTCTCAAACCTACTCAGACCTTGAGGGGGAGGGCAGCAATCCTTGTCTTAACAAGCCTTTCACATGACTCTGGTTGCTCACTGAAGTTTGAAAATCACCGGTCTGAATCACTGCCATACCCTTCCTCTCGGGGGCATAGCTCAGGGGTAGAGCATTTGACTGCATACCCTTCCTCCCTGTGGGGATTTTTCACACATCCATTTGTTGTATCATCCCGGAAATGTGGACAGAACCAGAGATATATTGCTTAAGCCCCAGGAAGCCACCTTCCAGGCCAGGCAAGTGGTGAGAAGGGCTCTTTCTCTGCTCTGGGCTCAGCATTTGGGGTCATGGGGCAGGGCAGGGATGCACACTCGCCTGAGAGGCTGTGCTGGCACAGGATGGAACTGCAGATGAGCTAGGCCTACGGGTGAGGATTCCTGAGGCAGAAAACCAGGAACTGCACTCAGGTGAGGATTTTCTTTTCTTTTCTTTTTTTTTTTTTAGGTGAGGATTTTCTAAAAACCTTTATCTTGGTCTTGGCTACTGCCTAGAACAGCCTGCAGCCTATTGCTCCACATATCTGGGGATGAGGCAGCTTCAGGCTTATTTGGTTCCTGGTGATTCTACGAGTGTCATGGTTCACACTCCTGAGAAGACCATTGCATTAAATCTCACAGCAACTGCCCCAGAAGATGGGGCAGATAGTGAGGTCTGCAGTGTCTATGGAGACCCAGGGCCATTGTAGACTCTGCTAAAAGGAACTATGAGATCTTAGACAAGTCACTGATTTCTTTACTCTTTATTTCCTTTTGCAAAAGATACCAAGAATACCAGTCTCCTCAGGGTTATTGGGTGGAACAAATGAGAAACTAGTTAAGAATGCAGCTGATCAACTGCCAATCCCTGTACAGGTCTGTTCGGTTACTACTATTCCCATCTCCAGTTCATTCTGCTCTCATGTCTAGGCCTGGGACAGCTAGTAATGTGGCACCACAAGATTGTAAACTTTTAACATTATTATGTGATTTTTAGCGATATCGTTCAGCAATCACAATGACTTGATTGTGCAGTGCTGGGGTGTAGACTACAAGTAAAATACAGAGATTACCAACAACAGTATTTCAACCTACCTAAACATGTGTGTGCCTGTGAAGAGAGGGGTCTGTGGTTATTAAGAAAACATGTAAGTTTTCATATTTCATTGTTAAACTTGAGTTTGTGTTATTTCATACAATAATTTCATAAGTTAAAAAATTTAAAATAAAGAAGGTTTTGTTACTTATATATGTTAACTATATTATATATTTTACATGCAGCCCAAGATAATTCCTCTTCACTCAGGATGGCTCAGGCAAGCCATAGGTTGGACATCCACAGTCTAGGCCCTTACTACTTAAAAACAAGGCCTCGGATCTACAGCATACTCATTACTCAGGAGCTTGTTAGAAAATGCAAGTTCTTGGGCTCATCCCAGACCTACTAAGTCAGAATCTGCAGTTTATCAAGATCCCCAGGTGATGCATACATACTGTGAAGTTTGAGAGGTAGGGTTTGCCCACCACCTGGTGGCGGTATACTTGAATTGCAAATTAAGTTCGAACCCTAAAGCCATTTTGAATGCATCAAAGAATGAATTTGTGAGAGGACAGGTGAGGGGTCTTCAGTTTGCTGGGACATGATTTTTGCCAGAGGTCTTTGGCTGCATGGCTGGCATGATAATGGGATTTAGACATGCCTTAGGTCAGGGCAGAGTAAATTGCTGTAGCTCCCCTAGCTGTGGAGGCTGGTGTTCCTGACAAAAGCAACAAAAACCTTCAGGGCAGCCGGGCTTCAGGACAGCCTCCCTCTGTGAGTTGCATCAATGTTAGGCAGGAATTGTGGGGTTGGGCGAACAAAAATTGAGTCCAACTAGCAGGCAGATGGAAAGGTAATTTATCAGCAGGACACAGAGTTACTTACAGAGGTACATACCTCTGAAGTAAGGAAATGAAGTGAAGCCAGATCTCAGGCCAGAAACTAAGGCAACTCCCTCCCAGATGTTTCTCTCTCCCTCTTCCCTTCCCTCCCGTTCCCTTCTCTTCCTTTCTCTTCTTTTCCCTCTGGATCAGCTTCCTCTGGTTTCCAGGCCACATAGTGGGAAATGGTCATAGCTCACAGTCCCTACATTCACACACCATAATCCAGATATCCAGAGAGAGACCACCTCTCTGATTCACCCTCCACCTCACTAGGAGAGCTTCCAGCTTCTCTGCAGCCTTGTGGGCAGAAGGGAAGTACAGATTCCAGTGAGGTCCGCACTCAAAGAAGGATCTGGCCAGAGGGACACTCCTCTGCCCTAGTCCAGGGGCTCCCTGAGGCCTCTTGCTGATCACCTGCTTGTTCCGCTCTCTAGCTGGAAGACCTACCTCCCGGGCTGGCCTCACTGCCTAGAAGAGGACAATGTGAAAGATCTGGACCTCAATGTCAAGTACTCTGTAGCCAAGAAAACCAAGTTTTCCCTGAAACTTGGCTCCGGGTGAGAATGTCCACCATGCACCGCCTCTGGGCCTCAGATGTTCTACCACCCCTGCTTCTGCCCTCCCCTGTTTAGCTCCCCACCATCAGTGATACAAGTCGCATAGTCCTGCCTCCTGCCAATTCCCACAGGGCAGTGGTGACCGTAGGGGCAGTGGCTACCTCAGAGCCTGGAATCTGGTTTCAAATCTCAAGGGAGACAGGAGTGATTGACAGGAGAGGGGTCCAACTCTCAGGAGGGGGGTTTCTTGCCCCCTTCCCACTCCTTGCATCCCCTGGCAGGTTTGCAGAGCTAAAACTCAAGGGGCTGCTGGACCGCAAAGGGCTTTGGAGGAGTCTGAGGGAGATGAAAAGGATATTCAACTTCCGGAGTTCTCCAGCAGGCGGTGAGGAGTTGGGCCAAGACTCCTGTCCTCTTCCTTTGGGCGTCAGCTTCCATAGCTACCTGGACTCTCAGAAAACCAGACGCCAATTCACTGTGTGACTCTGGGCAGCACCCCCCCCTTTACATTCCCCACAGAGATAAAAGAGGATATGGACTGGGGTGATCCCTGACCTCCTAATGCAAAAGATGTTTCTTCAGCTACTGTGTATCAAGCCCTGAACTGGGGCTGTGGACACTGCTTGAGTTCACAGAGCCTACAGTAAAGCAGGCCAGAAGTTACTAATTAGACTCAAAATTGTATCATTAGTGTCACTTGCAAGCCATGCTCACTGGCTTCAGCAGTGTGTAAAAGGGGGACCCACCCTAACCTGGAGGGGGTCCCGGAAAACTCTCGCAGAACGTTGAGTAGGCATTAACAGAGGGCAGCAAGCATAGAGATTCAGGGGGGCAGCAAAGACGAAGGCCCTGAAGATGGAAGGATCAAAAATCCCTAGGGGAAAGAAAGAACGCTGCTGTGGCCAGAACAGATTGAGGCAGAGAAGGAAGGTCAGAGGGGAAGCTGGAGAGGGCCCCTGAGCCCAGTGGGGCAGGACCATGTGGGCCACAGAGGGAGTAGGCCTTTCCTCAGTGCAATGCCAGGCTCTGTCCTGGTGGCTGCCGGGGAATAATATGGACAAATGTAAGCCTCTGGCCATGGTCAGCAGCGGATGGTGGCCTCAGCAAGGCAGTGGCTGGAGGGATAGAGTCACAGGTGGACCAAGAGGCAGGGAGGGTGGAGAATCAATGGCACTTGATGGGAGGAGGAGGGGCTGCCAAGGTAGGACCTAGGTGGTTGGAGCTGCCATTCCGCAGGAAGCTGGGCAGTGAGAGGAACCTGAGCTGGAGGAAGAGCCCACATTTGGTTTTTGGTATGTGAGTCATCCAGGAGAATGTCAGGTAGATGGGAAGACAGTGGGCTGGGGACGAGTTTGCTATCTGGTGAGAAGGCAGTGACTGAAGCTGAGCATCCAGGAGAGCTCACTCTGAGAAAGATACAGGGTACCCAAGATGGCCCCAGACAGGAACTCTGCTGTGAAGGTCAGGAGGCTTTCTACTGGAGCTGGGTGACTGGTCCCCACGTTTCCCCATCGCCCCGCAGAGTACGTGTTTAAACACTGGCAAGAGGACTCCTTCTTTGCCTCCCAGTTCCTGAATGGCTTCAACCCCGTCCTGATCCGCCGCTGTCGCTCGCTCCCAAAGAACTTCCCAGTCACGGATGCCATGGTGGCCCCAGTGCTGGGCCCTGGGACCAGTCTACAGGCTGAGCTGGAGGTGAGGTTGCTGAGTCCAGGCTCTACACAGTCTTCTCTTGGTGCCTTCAGGACCACACCCTACTGGAGGGGGAGGGCACATTCACATTTGTTAGGGACCCCCTACTCCGTGCTGCATGCCGCAAATGCCATGTCCCAAAACACAGTCCTCCCCTAGACCTGAACCCTGCTACCTGCCCTTCATGCTTTAGAAAGCCAGGTGGCAGCCCCTACCCTCTCCCACAGAGGGGCTCCCTGTTCTTGGTGGATCATGGCATTCTCTCCGGCATCCAAACCAATGTCGTCAATGGGAGGCCTCAGTTTTCAGCAGCCCCAATGACCCTGCTATACCAGCACCCAGGAGGTGGACCCTTGTTGCCCCTTGCCATCCAGGTCTGTGGCTGGGTAGAGGACAGGGCGGGGTTGGGGAGAGTCCCACCAAATGACTTGTAGACACTCAGAGCTGCCTCTTGCCCCACTGGCCCTTCACCCCAGCTCAGCCAGACTCCTGGGCCCAATAGCCCCATCTTCCTGCCCAGCGATGAGAAGTGGGACTGGCTGCTGGCCAAGACCTGGGTGCGCAATGCTGAGTTCTCCGTGCATGAGGCCCTCACACACCTGCTGCATTCACATCTGCTGCCCGAGGTCTTCACCCTGGCCACACTGCGCCACCTGCCTCACTGCCACCCACTTTTCAAGGTTAGTGGCTCAGCAAGGTGACTTGGCCCTTGTCCTGGCCCTCATGATGCCTCTCTCAGATGGCCCTGTCTTTCTAGGCTGGGATGCAGAACCCTCATTGCGCTGTGGCAGCATCTGCCTGCAGCTAGGAACCCCCTTCTTGGCCAGACCTGAGCTGGGGGAAAGATGGATACTGTGCCCCAGACAAGCTTCCTTCTTAAAGCAAACCGGATGAGATTGGCTACCACAAAAGAAGCCCAAATCCTAGGGCAAGGGAGACTTGGAGCTAGCAGATGCAAAAGTGAACAAAGTGCTTTCAGAAACCAACAGGTTTTCTGCAGCTCATTCCAGGGTTGGGGATTCCTGAGCAGGAGAATCCTGTGCTCTGGAGTGAGCTCTATACATCCCCTGGACCCATGGAGCCTTCGGATGGCACAGATACATTTCTCCCTCCGACTTGCATCTCAGCTGAGAAGGGCAGGATTTTCCCCTCCCCAGGCTGCCCAGGGCTCTTTGATTCCCATTTAGATGGTCTCCAGGGCCCTGGATGGAGGCCCTCCTTTGTGCTGTTCAATCTGTGCTGATTCTAGCCATCTGCAGCTCCCAGGCCTGGCACTCAGAGGTGGGCACTGGGGAACAGTTCCACATTGCCAGGCCCATGGTGCTTTGCCTGCCTGTAGGTTAGAAAAATCAGAATAATACCTTCGTTTGACCAAGCAATCTAGTACCCAGCATGCCTGAGGGGCACAGAACAAGATTCTGGAAGATCTCAGCTCACATCTCTGGGTCTGCAGTGCTGCTCTCTCTGGCCCCATCATCTCTTTCTGGGTGACTTAGAGGGCAGATGCCTCTCTGGGGAAGATCTAGGGCCATCTCCAGCTCTGCCATTGCCTGCCCCTTACAGCTGCTGATTCCACACACGAGGTACACCCTGTACATCAACACGCTTGCCCGAGAGCTGCTCATCGCCCCTGGGCAGGTGGTAGACAGGGTAAGAGCTGCTTGAGGGAGAGTGTGGCCTGGGGTGGGACATTCCTTCCTTTGGACAAATCCAGAGCTCCGAAGTTGGAATGACCTTTGGGTGTGCTACCTCCTGCTTCTGGAGAAAGCGCTGGTGTCAGGCGTCCTGTCTACCAGTCCACAGGCCTTGGCATTGGAGGCTTCTCTGAGCTGATCCAGAGGAACATGGAGCAGCTGAACTATTCAGTCCTGTGTCTGCCTGAAGACATCCGGGCCCGTGGCGTTGAAGACATCCCAGACTACTACTATCGAGATGATGGCCTGCGAATCTGGGAGGCAGTGGAGCAGTGAGGGAGGCTGTCCCTGGGGATCCAGGAGGGAAGGCAGGAAGAGTGGGATGGAGAGGGAAGAGGGGGGTTGGGTATGACAGTGGGCAGGGGCGCTTCCCAGAGAGGGTCAGGACTGGAGGCAGGGACTGAACCCAGGTGCACCTTGCAGCTTCGTCTCTGAAATGATCGGCATCTACTACCCAAGTGACGCATCTGTCCAAGATGACCAAGAGCTTCAGGAGTGGGTGAAGGACATCTTCTCCAATGGTTTCCTAGGCCGGGAGAGCTCAGGTATGGGGACCTCTGCCTTTGAGCCCTACACTTAGGCCTCTGCAGATAGGGCCCCAGCTCTAGCCCCAGTCCTGCTCTCCCTCCAGGTATTCCCTCCTCGCTGGACACCCAGGAAGCCCTGGTGCGATACGTTACCATGGTAATATTCACCTGCTCAGCTAAGCATGCAGCTGTCAGTGTGGGCCAGGTAGGAAAGGTCAGCGCTAGAATGGCAGATGGGTAAGAAATGGCTCCTCAAAAAAAAAAAAAAAAAGAAATGGCTCCTCAGGCTCGTTCTGCCTTTTTGTCCTGCAGTTTGATTCCTGTGTTTGGATGCCCAACCTGCCACCTACCATGCAGCTACCACCACCCACTTCCAAAGGCCAGGCAAGGCCTGAGGGTTTCATAGCCACCCTCCCCCCAGTCAATGCCACATGTGATGTCATCATCGCCCTCTGGTTGTTGAGCAAGGAGCCTGGAGACCGAGTGAGTACAGGGCTGTCACTCAGGCCAGGCCAGAAAGAGGCAGGTCAGGGGTGTTCCTTACCCTCCAGGGCCCAGGCTGCAATCAGGCAGCGGGGTCCTGTCACACTGCTGAACTGTCCCAAGGACACAGGAGCCTCGGACATCTCACAATGTCAAATAGCCAAGTGATGTGCTGACATGGAGAGTCACCCTTACTACCAAGGCAATATGAGTTTGTGCTCCTTTAAAATTTGGGGAGCCACGAGTGTGGTGCACACCCTTAATCCCATTAGCCGGGAGGCTGAGGCAGGAGGATCACTGTGAGTTCAAGACCAACCTGGGCTACAGAGTGAGTTCAAGACCAGCCTGGAATATATACTGAGACCCTGTCTCAAAAAACCAAAGAAACAAAAACAAAGAAAACCGTGGAATTAAAAATTCCCAAGAACTTCCTGCACATTATCTTCACTTGGAGAAGGCAGTTTATGGGGGAGGGGCATGGATTAGGCTCAGTGGGAGGCTGCTTCAGGTCCTCAGCGTCAGGGGCATCAGCCAGAGCTGGCTAAGGCCGGTCACGGGGATCCCAGCAGCCCATCATCCACCCTTATGGTTTTCCCCAGAGGCCCCTGGGCACATACCCAGATGAGCACTTCACAGAGGAGGCCCCGCAACGCAGCATTGCCAACTTCCAGAGCCGCCTGGCCCAGATCTCCAGGGACATCAGGGAGCGGAACCAGGGCCTGGCGCTGCCCTACACCTACCTGGACCCTCCCCTCATCGAGAACAGCGTCTCCATCTGAATCACCAGACAATACAGCCCTGTGCGGCATACGTCTCTTTGACCACTTCACTCCAGAATAACTGACACCCAGAAAAAAGGACTCCCCAGAAAAACAAGTCCCCGTGTGCCTCTTCTGGGACAACCAAACCCCATGTAATTCATCCCAGCATCTACACATGCAGGTACACGTACACGCATGTACATGCACACCAGAGAAACAAAATCAAAACAGAGCTAGGCAGGGTGGTGTATGACTGTGATCCCAGCTATTGGGCGGCTGAGGGAGGATCACAAGTTCAAGGCCAGCCTGCACAACTTAGTCAGATCCTGTCTCAGAATAAAAAGGGCTGGCAAAGAGGTGGGTGTCTGAGTGGTAAGTGCTTGCCTAGCATGTCCAAAGCACTGCTTAAAACAAAAATCCCTTAGAGAACAGAACCTGCTGGGACAGTATCACCAAGCCCTAGAGCAACACACAAGTGACTCAGTCTAAAACTGCCCAGGAGGTAGGTCATGACCCATTTCCCTGCTTTCGAATTAATGAAACTCTGAGAGAGGGTCACTGCTGAGCAGTGCTCGTCCGCCATCTCAGAACATCCCTCAAGCAAATTGTAAAGCAGGTTCCATTTCCAGAGAATTAGAAAATATTGATATAATCACTCATCAAAACTTGCTTTCTAGATTCTGTCTTCAACAAAAGAATTCCAACCTTTTATACACATTCTTTAATTCTGTTTTTCTTTTTCTTTTTTTTCTAGCTCAGCGTTAAAGAGCATCATTAAGGTAGCAAATGAGTCCTTTTGAACTTACCTAATGATTTTCATCTCTGTCACATATTGCAGATATTAATGCTGTGTGTTGTTAGTTCCACTAATTTTTATGAAATGACAGGCAAAATGCAATATATAGGCTGTATTCAGATGTGTACCACCATCAGACTCCATAGGTCAGTGCTTTGGAAAGGGCAGAATAGACTGGCAGGTGGTATTTGAGCAATTCAATGCTCATTGAGACTCTACCAAAAAAGTGATTTAGAGCTGTTAAAATTCTTTGCTTTCAACCAATAAAGAATTCCTGCCCACATAAGACAATAAGGAGTTCATGGGTACAAAACTGAGTGCTTTGAGGAATTAAAGTTAAACTCTACTATCTCAGGAAGAACCAGAAATCCAAGAAGCTCTGGGCAACCGGGGCATGAGAACCAATGGACTGTGCAAGGAAGCGATATATTCCAACACGAGGCAGCTGTGAGATGGTGTGCTTCCTCTGCCTGCCACTGTCCTGCAGTGGCTACCTCGCAGGCAAGTTCCAGGTGACATGAGCCCTGTGCTTACCCCTGTCACTGGACTGTAAGCTCAGGAGGACAAGGCTCATGGTTGCCTGCCACAGCACCTGGCACCCTGCAATCTCTCAGTAAATACATGTTGAATGGAGGAAATAATACACAAATGATTCCTAAAACCCTGTGGTGCTTTTGTCTGTTTATCTATGTGTCTCCCCAGCTAGACTTGAGCATCTTGCAGGCATGGGTTAGGTCTCATTTAGCTTTATATTTCTCATGCCCAGAGCTGCTGCTAACACAGGAGAAACAGCCAACAATGTTGGTTTAGTGCACTGGGTGGAGGGAAGAAGAATGGACTAGGTGATGGCTGCACGTGTGGATGAACTGATGAGCTAGAGGACAATGATGGTCCACTAATAAACCGGTGTTTGTTTCAATGTATATTACTGTGGCTCAACAGTTTTCTCCAGGAGAAACTAGAGAATCTGAGGCAGCTCGGCAGTGGGAATCCAAGCAGTCAGTCCCCAGTAGCCAGGACCTGTAAATCTCTGGCCACCCCCACTACACACACTAGCCCTGGTCCTTGGGCTCTGGCTGCCCAGCCATGAGAAGATTATTACAGGTGGGAATATCCAATTAGCCCTTCAGAGTGCTGGTCCCCTTGGATGAGGGCGGGGACTACCTCATAGACGAAGGAGCACTGGGCATCCTGGCCCAAAGTCATGCTGTGGAGACCAGCAGCCTCGGTTGGACCAGCTGGCTAAATGTAGAGGACCAGCTCCCGATCTACCATTCCCCGGCTCCTGCCTCCACCATGCCAGCTCTTTCAGTTGGGGAATGGGGGAATTGTGAGAAGAGAAGAGAGAACAGGTAGAGGACAGAAGGTTCTAGAAGCAGGGCAGGAGCCCAGCTTCATCCCTGCCCAATGTTCCAGGACAGGATGGAGTAAGTCAGGAGGGGCAGAACAGGACCTGAGAGTGGGCAGGAAGCGGGACAGTAGCACAGTGAACTCCTGCCACTGCAGGTTTGATAAGATGACACAGAGGCAAGGGTAGCCAGACATAAAAACTAAAAGCAAGCAACCAAAGGGAAAAACTAGTTGCAACAAATACCAAGTACCTGAAACATAAAGAACTTCTACAAATTCATGCACATCAGGGAGGAAGCTGAGGGTATAGCCCAATGATACAGCATCTGCAGGCACCCACAAAGTGGGAGTTCAGGTCCCAACGCGCGCGCGCACACGCGCGCACACACACACACACACACACACACACACACCCCAAAGACTGAAAAAAAGAAAAAGGGCAAAGAATAGAACAGAAAGTTCACAAAAGGCCATTCATAAAATAAACCTAAGTGTCAAATACACATGTGAAGAGATTTTTAGGGTGTTAGGGAAGCGTACTCAGGGTGGGGGAGCCTAGGATGACGCTGTCACGGTGTAACTTTGGAGGAAATCTACTAGGAAGTCTCAGACTTTAAAAGCTAGTCAAGTTTGGTACGCGCCTGTAGTTCCAGCTACTCAGGAGGATTGCTTAAACCCAGAGGTTTAAAACCAGCCTGGGCAACACAGTGAGACCCCCGTCTCTTTAAAAAAAAAAAATTAATCCAGCAAAACCACTTATAAGAAGGCATTCTACTGAAAACTCCCATATTTTCACAAAGAAATGTTTATTGTGATGTTCTATGCAATGTATTTATAATAGAAGAAAATGTATAAAATCTAAATATCCATCAGGATGGTAATACTAAATACATTAAGAAACAGTCTTACCATGGAAAAATACAGCTGTTTTATTTTTCATTTTTAAATTTTTTATATTACTTATTTTTGTTTTTTGTTTTTTGTTTTTTTAGACAGGATCTTGCTCTGTAGTTCAGGCTGGCCTTGAACTCACTATGCATCCGAGGCTGGCCTAGAAATCATGGTGATCCTCCTGCCTTAGCCTTCAGAGTGCTGGGATTATAGTTATACACCACCATGCCTGGCTAATACAGGTGTTTTAATAATATCAACCTATATATGCTGAGATGGGAAAAACATCTACGATGTGCTGTTCTGTAAGGATTTCCTTTTTTGTGTGGGTGTGTGTGGTCCTAGGGACTGAATCCAGGACTTTATATTGAGCTACATTCACAGCTCTTTTATCATTTTTTATTTTGAGATACATTCTTGTTAAAATGCCCAGACTGGGCTCAAACTTGCGATCCTCCTGCCTTAGCTTACCAGAGTGCTGGGATTACAGGAATGAGCCACTATCCTGGCAGCAAAGGATTTCTTTTATGGTTAAAAGAAGCTAAGTATGTAAATCAAGCCAAATTCAAAGGAAAAAGTCTGGAAGGAAAGATGCTTGTCCACTTGCTGTTGAGAAGAGGAATGGGATTGAAAGCCTGTCCTTTAAGGATATTCAGTTTTCTAAGAGAAAGTATACCATTGCTCGACTTTGCTATTTATTATTAACAAAATCTCCAGGCTCTGTGACGTTTATGTAACTCGGGTCCAATAGAAACTCAAATGATATCTGTTCAGTAAAAACGATAACTCCAAAGATATAGTTTATTGCTGTGGGACATTAACTAGTTTTGTATCTAACCCAGTAATTATACCACAATATTCCTTTATTACATGGGGTATACATGGTCAGCACCTCAATTGTTCTTAAAACCGTTTGGGAAAAATCTTTACCTTCTGTTTCTTCTGATTTGTATGAATTGTGCTTTTAATTAAAAAAAATTCTTTGACGCTTGGCATGGTAGCACATGCCAGTATTCCCAGCGGTGTGAGAGGCTGAGGCAGGAGGATGACGAGTGGGACCCTGTCGCTAATGAAAGGGAGGGGAGCTAGGGATATAGCTCAGCGCCAAGTCTGTGTTCAGTCCGCAGTGCCTAAAACCCCTCCCCTCTTCCCTCACAGCCATCCTCTTCCAGCCTCCCCCATCCCATCTTTCCGCTCCCCCATCCCTGCTGGACTTAGCACAAGCCTTGGCTCGCTACCTGGGGAGGACGACGGGAAACAGAGCACCCCAACTTCCAGCCTCACCGAGCTGGAAAGCGGCGAGGCCGGGGACACAGACAAGGGCAAGGGCCGGCCTGGGACGACAAGACAGGACGTGGAGTCCGTTAGTCCGAGTGATCTACCGGGACGCTGCTGAAGGGCTGGGCGTGGACAGGGTGGAGACGGAGGAGGCGGTGCCAGTTCTCGGGATGAGAAGCCACTGGAGCCGCCTGGAGGAGGGAGGACTGTCTTCCGAGCTAAAAAGAGACCCAGACACTACGGTCCTTAGAGCCGGAGGGGAGCACGAAGGGAAGGACGAGGTCTCCGCGGAGGGCGCGCGGTGACTGTGGGTGCAGCGGTCTCTCCAGGGCACAGGTCACCGGAGTCCAAGCCAGGCGCCCGGGTCTCCCGGAACCCCCCTTCCGCCCTGTCTCCCCAAATAGACTCGAAGCCCTTCGCCCGCCCCTGCCTCTGCTCCTGCTGTTCTCTCCGGCATCCTCGACGGCCAGCTATGGCCGAGTACCGGGTGCGTGTGGCCACCGGCGCCTTTCTGGGCTCGGGGACCTGGGACAACGTGTCGGTGAGCCTGGTGGGCCCTGCAGGAGAGAGCCCCGCTCTGCGGCTGGACAGTCTCGGGAAGGACTTCAACCGGGGCGCAGTGAGTGTCCGCGCCGCCCGCGATGGCCCCTTGCTCGCCGCCGCCCCGCTCCCACACGAGCCTTCTCCTGCCCCCACCCCCAGGAGGAGGACTTCGAGGTGACGCTACCGGAGGACTTGGGCCCCGTGTTGCTGCTGCGCGTGCACAAGGCGCCCCCGCCGCTGCCCCCACCTCTCGGGCCCCTGGCCCCCGACGCCTGGTTCTGCCGCTGGTTGCAGCTGGAGCCGCCGCAGGGCGCCCCGCTCCGCTTCCCCTGTTACCAGTGGCTGGAGGGGGCGGGGACCCTGGTGCTGCGGGAGGGGCCAGGTGAGCGGAGAGGGGGCCGCAGGAAGGGCACGGGGGCGGGATCAATGTGGCGTTGGGTTTGGGAGGGCACTGGTGTGGGCACCGAGTGGGGAGGGAGAAAGCAGAGGAGAGCAGACCAGTTGGGGCGACAAGAGGGTCAGGGGAAGGAGGAGACTAGACTGTAGAGTGGAATCATACTGGGGGATGGGGCTGGTGGAGGACTAATGGGGAAGGGAGGACCTGTTCGACAGGAGATCGGGTGAGAGTATTGGGAGGTGGGGCAATGACAGGCAGAGGCAGGGACTGGTGGCAAAAGAGAATGATGGCTAAACAGGGTGAGCGGGCTGCCGACTGGGACGGGGCAGCCACGGCTGCGGCCCTTCCTTCTCCTTTCTCTTCCCACCAACTCTGCTATGGCTCCCCTTCAGAGGCCTTGGGTCTGTCTTGCGTGGAGGAAGAGGTACAACAGACCAAGAGGCCAGGGGCTGGGGTGCAGAGTCCAGTCCAGAGAAGCCTCCACCCTAGACCCTAGGAGAGGAGGAGAAGTTGGGGTGCTGAGGGGTGGGGACAAGACCTCTTCTCCTTGCTTCCCTCTCCCAGCCAAAGTCATCTGGCAAGATAACCACCCTCTGCTTTGTGCCCAACGCCAGGCGGAAATTAAGGAGAGGCAGCAGAAATACCGGTGAGCAGCTCGGGGGACCAAGGGCTCGTGGTGCCTAGAGTGCCAGCTCTTACACACCTGCCTGCTCAGTGTTCTGGGAACAAATGAACTCCCCTGCTCTAGGCCTCTGAAGTCAGCTGGGCCTCAGGTCGGACCAAGAACAGCAAGCCCAGGTCCTGGCATATGCCATTAAGCCCTCTCATGTGCTCCTAGTCCTAAAGTGTTCCCTGAATAACCAGGTCGGGGACTCAGGCCCTGTAGCCTTTTCTAGTCCCTGGAGGTACCATCAGCCAGTCTCAGTCATCTCCATCTCCGGCCCTGCCTAGGTGGCGTGAGTTTTTCCCGGGGATCCCCCACTGCCTGGATGCTGAAAACCTCAAGGAGCTTGATCCCAACCTGCACTACTCAGTCACCAAAGAAGTGAACCAGAAGTTCCACTTTGCCTCCCTGTGAGCCGCCTGACCCCCACCTGGCATCTGTCGCCCTCCCTGGCTGCACCTGGGTTCCTTCCCAGCCTCTGCCATCCTGTCTTTCTGCAGGAGCTCTTTGCTCAAGCTGGAGGGACTGCTGGACAAACCGCGGCCTTGGAGAAGCCTGGATGAGATCCGGCGCACCTTCGTTTTCTCCAGGTCCCCAGTGTCAGGTCTGTAGTGAAAGGGAGGGTGACCAGGCTGTGGTAGGGCCTAAGGGCCCTCCACAGTTGTCCTGAGGATTGAGAACCTAGAGCCAGAAGTGAAGCATTCTGGAAACGGCAGGACCTGTCCTGCCCTGTCAGTGCCCTCCCCCGTCCTGCACAGAAGCTCGTTTCTGTCCTGAGTGGTGCACTCCATCAGCCAGAGCTGCCAGCGGGGGTGGCCTCTGTGTGGGAAAAACAGGTGACCAGGGGCTGAGGGACCCTAGATCATGCCCCCCCACAAATGTATTCCCTAATGGCTCATCCGGATGGTCTTGCCTAGCAGAGCTCCCACAAAAATGGTCAAAAAGTAGGTCCTAACAATTCCACCTCTTCATCAAAGCAACTAGAAGTTACACACACTTCCTGGCACAAAAGCTTCTCTTTCATCCTCTCTGCACACTGCAACCTCTGTTTCAGGAAGCAGGCCAAGCTCCTGAAGCTGGGGAAATTAAGTCAAGGCTTTGAGGTCTGTTTGCTAATCATGTCCCTCCCCCAACTTCATTCATACTTCTTCAAACTGCTGGTAACATCGAACAGTTGAAAAAAACCTGTCCCATGAATAGCTTCAGCAAATTAGGAAAAAAGCCCTCTGAAGCAAAAAGGCTGTCCTTTCAAAATTGCTCTACTTTGTTGGGGTCTTGACAGCAGAATGTAAACTTGCAGGATTAGGTGTGTTCTCTCTCCAACGTCCTAGTCCCCCTTGGGGATACCGTGGGTTCAAGCCCTTGGTTCATCTCTAGCACCAGTGCCACACTCCAAAGTGGTGTAAACTCATTATTCAGACTGCTTCATAGCACAGTTGCAGAAGAATGGGCAACAGGACTGGTGGCTTTGGACAGGGAATTGGAGGAACTGCTGTGGAGTGGATGCCTAGGAAGGATGGACTGGGCTGTTATCCAGAATTCTCCAGTCTTCTGATGTTCTCAAATTCTTCTGTCTCCCTAGAGTTAGTCTCAGAGCACACCACTTTAGGATTCCCCCAAAAATGGATGGGGCCAAGGAAGGTTCCCAACTCCCAAGCAGATCCCAAATCTCTGATCTCTTGTTTTCTGAGAAACCACTCCCTTCTAGACCTCATCCTGCTGGGAAGGAAGAAGAACCTGAGCCCCACCCCCAGCTTCAGGAAGTTCTGTGCCAGAAGTTGGAGAGCAGTGGTAGAGCTGGAGGGGGGGGGAACCACGGTGACAGTGACAGTGACGCTGCTCATGTCCACCCCCTGCAGAGTATGTGTTTGAACACTGGCAGCAGGACGCCTTTTTTGCCTCCCAGTTCCTGAATGGCCTCAACCCTGTCCTGATCCGCCGCTGTCGCTGCCTCCCAAAGAACTTCCCTGTCACTAATGCTATGGTGGCCCCAGTGCTGGGCCCTGGGACCAGTCTGCAGGCTGAGCTGGAGGTGAGGGAACCAGGGATCAAGTCTCCCTTCCCCGGCCTCCCGGCACCTTCAGGAACTCCCAGTCCCCCAGCCTGTCTTCCACCCAGCCCTGGCTGCCCTTTATCCCTTCCCACTCCTGTCAAGCCCCTCTATTCTCGGCCTGCAGGACCATTCCTCTGGGCCAGTCACAACTGCTCAAAATTTGGAGGAGAGCATGGTCCTGAGATTTTGAGGGCCAAGGTAGCAGGGATGAGGGGGATGCCCTCTCTTGGCAATTTGCTTAGCTTCATGCATTGGCAGAGGCTCACAGCTCAGATCTGTGGTGATGAAATGGTTGTCATGGTGACGGAGGATGGCCTAACTGGCAGTTTGTGGAGCTCTCCCAAGAGCTGCCAGCTCTCCCTAGTCTGGAGCACTGAGATGAGACGATGCCTCTGCCTCCTGGGCTGGCCCTCAGAGAGGCTCGTTTCCCTCGCTGCCTGTCGCTGATGCTGGGCCTGGCCACTGCAGAGACACCTTGTGTGCTTGGGTGGAAAATCTCCATGGAACCAGAAGGCAGCTCTAAGATGGAGTGCAGAGGCCAGACTACTAGCTCCAAAGAACAAGATTCCTTTAAGTGAAATACTTTCGGCTTTGGAGTAACTCCCTCACCCTCTCCAAAGCTGCCCCAAACTGCCTCAGCCCTCCTTTTCCTCCTCCTTCCTTTCCCCAGAAGGGCTCTCTGTATCTGGTGGACCATGCCATCCTGTCGGGCCTCCGCCCCAGCGTCATTAACGGGAGGCCCCAGTTTGTAGCTGCGCCCTTAACCCTGCTGCACCAGCGCCCCAGTGGTGGCCCCCTGTTGCCTCTCGCCATCCAGGTCAGCAGCCAGGGCCCTGGGGACTGGTGGGCTGGGTGGGGAGCAAGATGGCGTCTTCCCAATGCTGCCATACCTAGTTCTAGGCATTTCATCTCCCATGCTCCCCAGCCCCTACCTTTTTCTACTCCTTCTGTTTTGTCCTCTTTGATTGCCATCTTGATGCAAAGGTTGCCATAGTCCAAGAACAAGTTGCACCTTGATCTGGGTGTCAAAACTTACTGAAACTCCAGACTCCAGACTTGGGAAAAAAAGGAAAAAAGAAAAAAAAACTTACTGAAACACACACCTTGGAAAGTTTGATCATGTCCCCAGCTGTGAAAAACATAACCCTTCCCAGGAGATGTTTCTGCATCGTCCCTTCCCATCCTTCCAGTCTCTGCCACACACAACTGGGAATCTGCATGGCTTTGGGCTGATACAAGGAAAGTGACCTTGAGTTAATCACTTCTTGAAGAGATTATTCTCTTTAACTTTGTTCCTCCCCCCAGAAGGAACCTGAGTCACAGAAAGGTTAATTAACTTTCCCAAGGTCAAACAGTTAGGGAGTGGACCATGTGGTTTGGGCCTGTGGTCATAGCGCTGGGCTACACCTCCCCTGATGCACATCCTCCCTTATCCCACCACTCCAGCTCACTCAGACACCTGGCCCAGAGAGCCCCATCTTTCTACCCAGTGACCCAGCTGAGGACTGGCTCCTGGCCAAGACCTGGGTGCGACACTCAGAGTTCCTGGTGCACGAGATGGTCACTCATCTGCTTCGTACCCACTTTGTGGCAGAGACCTTTGCTCTGTCCCTGCTGCGTCAGCTGCCCATGTGCCACCCCATCTTCAAGGTATAGAGGAGGTCTTGTCTCTGTGCCTGGAACTGTGGGAGATCCGGAGCCACCCTCTCCTCACCCTCTGCTCTGGCTCTCCCTAGCTGCTCATTCCTCATTTCCGCTACACCTTTCACATCAACATCCAAGCTCGCACTGGGCTCTTTGCACCAGGAAAGCTCATCGATCAGGTCAGGGCCTGGAGGCCCGGGGTCCCCATGTTTGGCAAAGGGGCATGAGGGGGCTGAGGTTTGGTCCAGAGACCCCTACAGCTGCAGGCTCTCTGCTCATTACAGTCCACATCACTGGGACGAGAAGGCTCCCTGGAACTGATCGCCAGAGGGCTGGCAGCTGTCACCTACCGCTCCCTGTGCCTACCCCACCAGCTGGCTGACCGCGAGGTCCAGGACCTCCCCAACTACTACTACCGAGATGATGCGCTCAGGATCTGGGCAGCCACTGAGAGGTGAGGCTCCCCTGGCACCTGAGGGCTCTGAGCCTCTCACCGTCTGCTGCACCTCTGAGATTTGTTCATTAGCTTCCTCCACCTCTTATCCAAACACCTGCTATCTCTTGGTGTCTTCCCGCTTTGCCTTCTTCTTCCTAACTGTGTGGCTTGGGCAGATCTCTTAACTTCTCCTTGCCTATCTCTTCATCTGACACTGAGAATAATAAGAACACCCACCACAGATTGTTATTAGACTCAAATGCCAAAGCCAAAGCACAAACCTCAGTGAACAAGAAGTGCTCTCTGAGCATGAGCTATTAATATTCATCACAGATAGTCACTGAGTTTCCAGGTTTTTTTCCTTCTAAATCTTCCTCACAGCAGGTCTCCTTGGGATATGCCTCTGGCCTCCACTCTGGCGGTCAGGTCTTCATGATGTCTGGCCTCCTGAGTCCCCAACTCCTGCCACTAGCCTGCGTCATGACCTCCCCCCAGGATTTGTGACAGCACAGCTGCTGCTCAGAGCTCCATTTCTTGCCACATGAAATGACTCATTTGCTGCAGCATTTTAGCCCCCTCAGAATCTGCCTTCCCTTTCCATTCTTTCTCCTCAGCACATATTGGGTTAAAGAGGCAAGGTGCTCAGTGTCTCCCTCTCTCCCTGTCCAAACACTTCCTGCTTCAAGCTCAGGCCCCACCTCCCCCTTGACGTCCCCCAGGATTGCCCCGTAAGATACACCTAGCAGCAACTGCCTGTGCCAATACTCTGCATGGTGGCTCTGTATGCCCTTCCTAAACTCTTCCCTGGTTGGAGATGGATGGCCCTTTGGGAACCAGTGGAAGAACTGTACCCAACTTGACAATCCCAACATGGACAGGCCTGGTGTCTAATCTTTCCTGTGGCTTGATCTGGTTCCCAGTGTGGGAACTTTAATGCCCACAGTACCAGGGAGCAGAAAAAAGGTAAGAAAGAGGCAGGGACAGTGGCCAGTGATAAACTCATGTCTGATGGAGACAATGGGGACCTAGTCATGACTGTTGCCTGATCTTCGTATTTTTCAAGAGAAGCCAGACATCTAATATTTAAATACTGGCAAATAGCTGGGTGTGGTGGTGCACACCTGTAATCTCAGCACTTACGAGGCTGAGGGGAGACCCTGTCTCAGAAACAAAAACAAACAAAAACCAAAAAGCAAAAAACAATAAATAAATAAATGCAGGGGTTGGGAATGTAGCTCAGTGGTAGCATGCTTGCATAGCAAGTGCAAGGCCCTGAGTTCGATCCCCAGCACCCAATAAACGAATAAATGGTGCCAAGTGAAAGTGATTCAACTTCAAAAATAAACGACTTGTCAACCAATCCAGACCCATCTGCAGACCAGCTGTGGCCCTCAGACCCTCAGCTTAATGTATGCTGAGTAAAGATCACAGCTTCCAGGTTCGAAACTCAGTCTTGCAGTTCATACTGTGTGCTTGGCCATTTTCCTTCTTTGACCTCAATTTCCTCTCATTGGCCTCTTCCAACCTATTACCCTTGGGCAGCACTGGGTTATTGGGTTACCTTATTTGTATTCCTGAATCCCCAGCTTTGTGACTGATATCGTTGACATCTACTACCCGGATGACAGGGCGGTGAGCAGGGACTCGGAGCTCCAGGCTTGGGTCAGGGAAATCTTCCAGGAGGGGTTTCTAAGCCGCGTGAGCTCAGGTGAGGCATTCATCCTGGTCTCCACCCTCCGGATCCCAATTCCCCAGGGTCTCAGCTCTGTTCCCTCCACCCCACTCCCTTCTAGGGGTCCCCTCTTTCCTGGACAGCTGTGCTGGCCTCATCCAGTATCTCACCATGATCATCTTCATCTGCTCAGCCCAACATGCAGCCGTCAACAGCGGCCAGGTAAGTGTGTGCCAGGACCGGAGGGACAAATGGGATCACAGGAGGAGAGGGCCTAGTAGGAGCTCTGTGCTAACTGAATTTGGTGGGATCAGTATGAATTCAGTTCCTGGATGCCCAACATTCCTACCACCATGCGGCTCCCTCCACCCACCACAAAAGGCCAGGCAGACCTGATGGCTTCACTCCCTGAGGTCAATGCTACCTGCCATGCCCTCGTGCTCTTCTGGGGCGTCAGCAATGAAACCAAGGACACTGTAAGCAAGAATTGTGGTGGGTATGGGAGGGGTCTCAGCTTCCAGGGGAATGGGAAGGTATGGAAGGGCTCCTGGGGACAAGGACTACTTGGAGGGTACACTTAGCAGGCTGGCTCCTAGGTGGACAAAGGTGGGTGTGGTTTAGGATGGTATGGATTCCAAGCAGGTGGACCTTAGAGTGGTCTGGGTTTCAAGGTGCTCATAGTTTGGAGTGGCTTGGGTTTCTTGTAGACCAGTGGCCTTTTGCCTAGATGGGTGGATGGTTTGTGTTTCCAGGTGAAGGTCTTGGGTGGTCTGGCTCCTGTAGGTGGGCAGGGATTGAGTGGACTAAGTCCTCAGATAAGGGAGACTTCAGATAGACCAGAATCATTGTAGGTGAAAAGATGGGGATGAGGTGCCAGGTTAACACCCCTCTCGCTGTCCCCAGCGGCGGCTGGGCACCTACCCAGATGAGCACTTCACAGAGGAGGCCCCACAGCGCAGCATCGCTGCATTCCAGAGCTGCCTGGCCCAGATCTCCAGGAGCATCCAGGAACGAAACCGGGGCCTGGAGCTCCCCTACACCTACCTGGACCCCGCAGTGGTGGAAAACAGCATCGCCGTGTAAGCCCAAGCAGGAACCTGGGGCACACACGCACACACACAGACAGAGTAAACTTAGACGTGCAATCACAGACCTAGGACGAGTATTTGAAGTGATTTTATTGGAAAACAAAAGGGCACGGGGGAGAGGCAAAGCAAGTAAGCCGTCCTAGATGGAAATGCTGTTCTCGATCAGTACAGGGTCCAGGTAGTAATAAGGAATGGGGAGGCACTTGTTGCGTTGGCGGATGTCGTGCGAGATCTGGTTCAGGCGGTGGCGGAAGGCCTCCATGCTTCTGCGGGGTGCATCCTCCACGAAGTGGATGTCGGGGAAGTGGCCCAGGGGCCGCTGCAGGCACCAGACAAGGCACTGGGACGAAGCAGGGCAACCCCCTGCACGCACCCACCACACCCTCCCCCCAGGCCCTCTTTTCAGCAGCCTTCAGCTCCCTGCTATTGACGCCCCAGCTATCCCTGCCCTCTCTTGGCTCCCAGACTCCTGCCCAAGCTCACTGTCCCCTACTCCGACCCCGCACCTTATCGTCGGGCTCTCGGCTGAGCGTCCAGAGCACCAAGAGCACGATACATGTGGTCTTCACATCCGGCAGGGTGTCCATGAAGGTCTGCAGAGTGCTCAGCCCCTTGGCCTGCATCGGTGGTCTCCGCATGGAGGAAGGAAAGTTGGGCATCCAGGAGGTGAACTCCAGCTGGAGGGTGGATAGGGGTAGGGCTCTGGTCAGAGAGCATTCTGGAAGTTCCAGTCTACTGGGCTCTGACCACTGTGCCACTGGTCAGAGGGCTGACTTGGACCCCTGCCCCAGCAGGCTGAGCCCGCACTGGGTTGTTTAGACTGGTGGCACTGGAGCTGGGCTGGGGGCTGGGGCTGCAGCTGGTGTGGGTCTAAATTGAAAGGCTGGGTCTCGTGTTTCAACTGAGATGGTCCAAACGGGGACCTGGTAGAAGATTGGTTGAGGAGGGACTCAGGATGGTGGCTGAGATTGGCTTTGAGATGGGGGGCAAAATTTAGGGGGGCTGGGTACCTGGCCCGAATTGACTCCCGCGTGCCTGGCAGAGCAGGTGTACATGATGATGGTGACATATCGGATCAGCTCAGGCACTGTTCGCAAACACGTGGGGAAGCCTGAAGGGTGGAAACCAACCAGACAGCATTGATCCTGCCCCAGTCCTAGCTGCCTGGCAGAGGGCGCCTCCAAGCTGGGCTCATCTCATCTTGACAATGCTCTAAGGTCCCAAGTGGCCACCTCCATACCCTCATCCTGCCTGCTCTGCCCTCCGTGGCCACGATCCCATTTCCCCCAATCTGTACCACAAAGCTGGGGGAGGGGCTGGCCTCAGCTAGAAGTCCTCACAGGCTGCTCTTGGCACCTGCCTGAGGTGAGGCCCTCAGAGCTCTTTTCCAGCTCCCCTGGGGGACATCGCTGCTCCCAGGCCTGGGGCTGGGAGGTGGGAGGTGGGAGACTTCCCTCTTGGAAGAGTCCTGGCTTCCTGCCGTGGCTGGCACAACCGCCACCCTTTGATATTGTACTCCAGTAGGGCTTCTCAGCAGCCTGGCCCTGGCCCTCACACCTCTTCCAGACCAAACTGCTTTCTACATTCCTGTAATCCCAAGGGAGGGACCAGCCCAGGTTGCCATGGTGATCATGGATAACAAAAGCTCCATACATTCAAACTAGGCTCACTATTGTCCTCCTAACTCCCCCTCCCATTCTGGGGCTCAAGGGGCAATACATGCCATCCATCAAATGGCAAAAGCCCCAGTCCTGGGAGTCATCCTGGCCCCTCTGTCTCCCCCACCCCACCCCCACAGCCAAACCCAAAGCAGTCTCCAAGTCCTGTCATTTCTAGCTCCCAAGTAGCTCTGGAATTCTTTTCATCCTACAGTCCTCATCCTGGTCCGGTCCCTGTCACTGCCCTCTTGAACTTCCCAAACTGTCCCCTGACCACCAGTGCAGTTTGATAGTCTGACATTTGAGTCTGATCTCCTTGCAAACCCCTTGACCACCCTCTGTTCTGTCAGGGCTTCAGCCTCAGCCCACTGGGAGCCTGCCTCCCCACCCCGCACCGCCCCCACCTCCACCACCCCATAGCTTCAGTTTCAGGAGCAGAGACTCCAGTCAGCAGATCTCATAATTCACTATGCTGGGGCTGGGGATTTAGCTCAAGTGGTAGAGTCCTTGCCTAGCAAACTCAAGGCCCCAGGTTCAATCCCCAGCACCACCCCCCTCAAAAAAAAAAACCCAATGACAATTCACTATGTCATCTCTGGCCTTTGGACCTTTCCATATGCAACTCCTGATCACAGCTTCACCTCCACCCCCCACGCTCTGTTATCTCACCGCTAACCTCATCCTGCAGACTTTAGCTAGACATTAGGTGATCTTAGCTTGCTGCTCCCCACTTCCACTCTGTCTCCACCATCCCAACCCTAAGTGGCTAGGTATTTTCCCTGGGCTCTTCCAGCTCCCTCTCTAGGCCTCCCCTAAACTGTCCCAGACCACTTTAGCAGAACTGCTCATCACTGAGTGAAACATCCCCCCAGCCCAGGCTGTGAATGCCCTGAGGGTAGACACCTTCACTCGTCCCCTCAATAACCAGCCCAGTATCACAGCATAGCTGCTCACTAAATGTTTCCTGAGTGTGTGCCCAAGTGGTGTAACCTGCAGACACCTTCTACCTCTCTGCTGGAGCCTGCCACCACCCCCTGCCCCAGCCTCCAGCACACTCTGTTCTTCTCTGTTGGAACTCACACCCTATTTCTTGGTCTACAAAGGTTTGTTTGTAGGATGAGGGACCAGGACCTCTCTAGGCCTCTGCAGAGATACCCCACATTGTTTGGGCTCAGATGCCCATGGTCAGCCATGTTTTCCTCACCAGCCTCTCTGAGATGCCACTACCCCAGAGGCCAGGACAGAGCCCTGAGAAGATCCTAGGGCTGTGCTCCGGCCTCCTTTAGCCTACAAGGAGATGGTCCCTACCTAGACCAGAAGACCTTAGCTGACCCACCTGGGGAGCACCCCTCAGCCCCAGGCCCCCACTGACCTCTCGCACCCATACCTGAGCTCTGGCGCCCTAGCAAACACTCCTTGAATATTTCCTGCACCCAGCACTGCAATTCCAGGTCACCCTCCACAGCTGCGTCACTCGGGTAATAATAGGTGATGATCTCTGTCACGTACCTGACCAGGAGACAGGGCCTCAGTTTGGAGCCTCCCCTCCCCCTCCATAACTATGCTTCTCCCTCCTCCCTCAGGTTGCCCTGGCCTTGGCCGGCCCCAAAACTGCCCCCAAGCCTGTGGGGAGCCAAATCCTGAGGGGCAGAGATGAAAAAGGTAGCTTGGGAAGGTGAGAAGACACTCAAAGAGACCTCCAGTAAGAACTGGGTGGTGCCCCCAGGCAGCTCAGAACCCAGAAGAGGTCCAGCCAGCACAAGTGGGCTGCGGGCTAAAGCAAGGAAGGACCTATCAGGCCCAGGGAGCAAGCATGTGAAGGACACAGACAGCCCAGAACCTGTCCTCAAGGCCAAGCCTCAGGATGACACCAAGCTCAGGTCCTTAGATCTCCCACACCCCCAATGACATCCCAGGGTGTCCACCACATGCGCCACCCACTACTGTCCCAACCTCACCTCTCCATCGCATCCCACACTGCCAAACTGTCATCGCGGAAATAGTACCCAGGCAGGTCCTGGACCCCACGCTCCACAAAGTCATTGGGGACACAGAGTCTGTCGTAGGTGAGCTCAGACAGAGCCCGTACCATCACCTCAGCAAAGCCCTTCAGGCCCAGGCTCATGGCCTACGAGGGAGGATGCAGAGCCTGGAGCTGGACAGGCACCCCAAGGCCCACTCCCCAGCGCACACACCCGCCTCACCTCCGAGACACGGTGAGGGTGGCCCCAGCCCTGCCTCCCAGCCCTGGAAGCTCTGCCGTCCAGGCCAGAACACCCAGCTCCCTTTTTTGTGCCCTGATACTCACAATGCCCACTTTAACTTGTCCCCTCCCTCCCTGTCGCCTGAAGATCCAAAGGCAAGTGTGAAGTCTAACTGTAAAGGCCAGAGGGGAGCAGGGGTCCTGCTGGGACCAGGAGCAGAACACTTACCCTAGCAGAAAGTCCCCCCTCATTAAGGAGAAGGGCACGCCCGATGCTGTTGATCTGGACAGTGAAGCGGGTGTGGGGAATAAGGAGCTGGGCAGGGAAGCAAGAAGGATAATGAGGGAGGGCTGAAGTTGCCCCCCAGAGGACCTTGGCATCTCCACTTCTGCAGCACCAGACCGTCTCTGGTGGGTTCCCAGATGCCTTCTAAGGCTTACTGGACTGCCTCTGACTGCTAAGCAGGCATGAGGCTTTATGGGCTCCTTCCCCAGGCCCAGACCTTGTACAAGGGGTGGCACATGGGCAGGTGCCTCAGCATGGCCAGGCCAAAGGCTTCGCCAATGAGATGGGTCTCCAGCAGGTGTGCAATGGCCTCGTGGCAGTAGAACTCAGCATAGCGCACCCACGTCTTGGCCTGCAGCCAGTCCCATTCACAGTCACTGGGCAGGAAGATGGGGCAGTCAGGTCCGGGGGTCTGGCTGAGCTGAGGATGGGACAAGAGGGAGGTTTAGTGAGGGCAGAGCATGCACGCACGCGTGCACATACACACACACACAAGCTCCCACTTCAGGAAGGAGCCAGAAAGAGGTAAAAATCATACCCCCTGCACTCCCGTCCCTCCACATCAAAGGCCTTCCATCCCTCCCCTCCCCTCCTCCCCTTCCCCTCCCCCTTCCTCCCCTCCTCCTTCCTTCCCTTCCCTCCTCTCCCTTCTACCCCCACTCCCCATTGGTGCTTGCAGTGTTTTCTGCCTGCCCTGTGCTTGTCTCTACTTGGCAGTTCCCATTTATTTTTCTTTTTTTCTTTTTGGTGCTGGGGATCAAACTCAAGGCCTTGTGCTTGCTAGGCAAGCGCTCTAACCACTGAACTACATCCCAGCCCCTCCTACTCATTCTTTAAGAAGCAGCTCACAAGCTGCCCCTTCTGAGAAGCCTTCCTTACCTCAACCCTATAGCCACCACATTCAGAGTAGAGAGTCCAGGTTATGCACCCAGCCCCTCTCCAGGGGGTGTCACTGAAGTACGGCCTACACTCTACCTGGAGAAGCCAGAAGCATGAGGACTTGGGGCCCTTTTTTCTAATTTGCACATGACCTTTTGGAGATCTCTGAGAAGGGAACAGCTCAGTTCCCTCTCCTGCCAGCCACACCAGACTCCCCAGGCAACAGCAAAGTCTGATTGACTCGGCAATCCCAGCAGAACCTGCCTATAGCTGAGGTAATTTTCTCACATGGATAGGTGAACAAGGTCAAAGCGACAAGCTCCATCCATGAAGCACATCCCCCTTTGGTCACCTCTGTGCACATACAGCTTTCTGGCCAGAGTGCATACAAGATCACCACAGGGACCAAGTTCATGTGGATATACAGGCACAAGTGGTAGCACATAGCTGTGTATATATAAGGATGCACAGGTTCTCATCCCACACAGGACCACATGCCAGGCTCACCACATCCACATAGACTGGGATGTGTGTAAACATGGGTGTGCTCTTAGATGCACATTCAGGGACATACTTAGAGGGTACACACAAGCATGCACGCACACACACACGTCTACACAAACAGACACACTTAGGAGCATACAAATGTGCACACAGGCTCACACACACATAGATGCACACAACACATTCATGCACACAGGGTCTTAGCCCTGGCAACATGCACACACAGCAGCCCCACACATCCCCAAGCACCTGGATGGCGATGGGCATCATGTTGCCCTGGGGGTCAAAGTACAGCAGGCAGATGGGCGCGCAGTGGTGCTGCTTCTGGCCATTGAGCTCCACGGTGGGGATGCCCTCCAAGATGCAATAGTCTGCCAGGTAAATGTTCCCCTTCTGGAGGGGAGCCACGATGGGCAGGCGAGTGAACAAACGGGTACCCATGATGCCCTGGGTGCCGAGTGCACTGGCCTCAAGGCTCAGTGGCTGGACACAGATGGGAAGTGGGGGTTGCGGGCATGGGTGGGACTGAGGCAGATCTCAGAGGTGGAGGAGCACAGAAATGCCTGGGAAGGAGCTAGAGAAGCTGCCTGGGCTGGCTAGCTGGGGACTCCTGAAGAGAGGGCCTCACCTCCAGCTCTGCTTGCAAGCATGTTCCCTCTCCCAGGAAAGGGGCCACCATCTCATCTGTGACAGGGAATTTGTCTGGGATACATTTACAGCGACGGATCACATTTGGGTTGATGCCATTGAGATACTGGTACCCAAAGAAGACGTCCTCCATCCAGTGGTCAGCCACATACTCTGGGGGGCCAGAGGCATAAGTGTATCACAACACAATGCAGCTCCCCTCAGGGACAGAGAGGCATGGGACAGAAGACTGGGTATTAGGAGGACTGCAGGAGGAAAATGAAGTCCCCAGCTTTGATTTGAGCAGGCAGAGGGGCCCAAGACAGGATGATATTTTCTTTGGGGGTGGGGCAATGCTGGGGACCAAACTCTAGGCCTCATGCTTACTAGGAAAGCACTCTATCACGTAAGCTAAATCCCCAACCTCTGGACAATATTTTCAAGCGGTGTACCCAGTGACTCTGGAATGTGCCCTTGGTTGCCCCCTCTCACATGCCACTGACCGCACAATGAGGGGCTACCTCTTGTGCCAGAGACCACCTGGCTCCCCACTATTCTATTCAGGATGCCCCACCCCATACCAGAGACGACAGTCTTGGTGGCAGGGAAAATATTCCTAATGTCCTTGAGTCTCTTCCATGAACGTTTGCAGTCCAGCAGGCCACGGATTTTGAGTGCCAGCGACCTAGAAGTTGGGATGTGAAGCAGCCCTGGTCAAAGAGGCTGTCAGGTATCCTCGGACAATTGGCAGGGCTGCCCGCCTGCTGAGGTCTCTGGGTCTCTGGGGCTTTTGTATCTCAAGGTCTCTGGATCCCATGTCCCAAGGTCTGTGTCTCTAGGTCTGTGGGTATCAAGTCTCGGGTTTTCTTTTCTTTTCTTTTCTTTTCTTTTCTTTTCTTTTCTTTTCTTTTTTTTAAATCTCGGGTTTTCTTCTCTGTCTTTCCAGCTCCCACTGCCTTCCTGGCCATTCCAGCCTCCGGGGCTGTCCTGGGGGTGGATATGGTGCAGGGGGCAGAGGGAGCCTCCCCAGTAACCTGTACACTCCCCTCACTCATGCACACTCACATGGGCGCCAGGCGGAAGAAGAAGGAGGCTGTCTTGAGGAAGGAGAAACGGAGATTTAAGTTTAGGAACTTGGTGGCCTTGATGTTGATGAGAATTGGAAATCCGGGAACATAGCCATTCCACCTGGGGGAAGATTCAGAGGACTGGGGCCTACCACCTGGGGTCCAGGGGGAAGGGAAGGGGCAGAGCCCAGGTGTCAGCTGATGGCAGGGCCCAGGTCAACCTGGGGTCCTTACTCAGGCCGGTTGGGGTTGCGGCACCGCCGGACAGGAGGGTGGTAACTGGGGATGTGCACATAGTTGGGCAGGCCAGGAACAAACTCCCTCCAGCTGCAAAGAAAGGCAGGGATATGGGTCCTGATGCCCTGGCACCATCCTAGGGCATGGCTGGCCAGAACCATCCATGGCCTCCCACCTCCCACACGACACCCCGCAGGTCCCCAGACCCTGCTGCTCTCCCCCTCACTGGTAGAAGTCCTGCTTGGCTCTGATCTCCTCTTGTCTGTGTTGCAGAAGGATGGGAAGTGAATCGTCTGCTGTTGTCTTTCCTGTAGGAAGACCGAGGAGGGGGTTCAGGGGCTGCCCTCCTCCTCTCCTGCATGACACTACTTCAGAGAGCAGGAGTTCAGCATCTGCCCCTCAGGCTGGCTCTAGGGTACATGGCTAAAGACAGGGAAGGCTCAGGCTGTGAAACCGAGGGCATGTTCCCCACCAAAACGTCAGCTGCAAGGCTCTCAAGTGGGTCCCTGCTGCTCTTGGGAGGGTCCCTCTGCTAGTCCCAGTTACAGAGGACTTTCTAGGTAGGTGCTGGGGATCGAATTTAGGGCCTATGTGGTTGCAAGACAAGCACTCTAACCACTGATCCAAACCCCCAGTCCCTCAGGCACTTTCTAACACTGCACTTTTGTTAATAATTTAAGTTATGGCTGGGGATTTAGCTCAGTGGTTACAGTGCTTGCCTCACAAGCACAAGGCCCTGAATGCAATCCCCAGCACCAAATAATAATAATAATAACAATTATTATTATTATTATTTAAGCTACACAGGAACAACCTAATGAGACAGGTGACTATTATTATAGGCCCACAATCCCAAAATACAAAAGGCTCTTCTGTTTCACAACAAATCCACTGGTTAGAAGAACCTGTTCTAAGTTAATCTGAGCCTAAAGACCATTTTTATTTAACTCACTTGGTGTGGTTATTCATCGTTTGGATGAGAAATATTAGTGTATTTGATTAGAGATTCCCTGATTTGAAAATCCAAAATTTGAAATGCTCCAAAATCCGAAAACTTTTTGAGCACCCACATGATGCAAAAAGTGGCAAGTTCCACATCTGACCTCATATGGTGGGTCACCGTCAAAATACAGGTGCACTAAAAATATTGTATGAAATTACCTTCAGCTATTTCCATAAGGCATAAATGAAACATACATGAGTTTCATGTTTAGATTGGAGTAACTTCTCCCAAGATATCTCATGTATATGCAAATATTCAAACATCTCAAAAAATCCAAAATCCAAAACATTTTTGGTTCCAAACATGTTCAACCTATAGAGATAGATAGCTAGATGATAGACAGATAGATAGTAGGTAGATAGATAGATAGATGAAGATATATATTATACACACTCATATGAACATATACATGTGCATAGCTTCTTTAAATATCTGAATTTTAAAATACCTTTGGGCCCAATATTTCAGCTAAAGGACTGTATTGGCAAGCCCATTTTACACAGAGAAAATAGTCAAGATTATGTGAGGGAAAAAGCAGCCAAGCTGGGATGAGACCCAAGGCAGACTGATGGACCCCCTAGCCCCACACTCAGTAACAACCATGACAGCTGTTCAGCCTTTTTGAAATTTCTTTTAGATGATACATCATTGGATTCTTACATCAACTCTATGAAGTATGTTCTGTAGTTAGCTCCATTTTACAGATAAGGGCACCAAGGTTCACAAAAATGTGGAAATGTGCACAGATATCCAGACAGCAAATCCAGAGTAGAACCAAAATCCAGTCCAGACCTGTGTTTCTCTAGTATCCTGTGGTCCCCAGGCTGGCTTGTGCCTCTCACTCCCTCAAAGCCTTCACTTGGGCACCCTTTCCTCCTCCATCTCTTCCGCTTGTGTCAAATTCTGGGTGAGTGGCATCCCCCCAGAATTGTGCAATGCACATCCCCAGGGCGGGAGCTTCACTCCTTCAAGGGCCCAGTAGGTGACTCAAGATTCCCTGCCCTGGTGTTGCATGGCAGCCACCCCACCCAACCCCATTCCTGCCCAGCCACCAGTGTCACCTGCTTTCGTGTCACAGACCTATCACCCTGGGAAGGAACTCTGTATCCCCAGTGAGACTCTCCCCTTCAAACTGCTACCCTCCCAGGGCCTGCCTCCATTTGTCCCTGCCTCTCCTTTCCCCGGCTAAAGCCCCATTTCCTTCTCCCAGGACAAGACTCTAGCACAGAGAAATAAGAAACAGAAGAGGGTAGTGGACGATGGGGCACCTCCCATTTACCTTAAGGGAAGCCAGCAGAAGCCCAGGGGGTGGAGTCAGGGGGTGACAGAGGACAAGCCTCCAGTCCCCATGCAGCAGTCACATTTGGGAAGCTGACCCAGGCCACCAGATGGAGGGCAAGTTCAGATGTATGGCGCTTGGGCACTCAGGTCTGTCCCTCTCCCATGGGAGCAAACTTGCAACCCAGCAAAGAGCTAAGCAGCCTTGACTGACTACCAGGAGATGCCTGATGGCCTGCATGAGTAACAGGGTCTCCTGTGGGAGCAGGGTGGACCCTTACTGGATAGAAGGGACCTTTTGGAATAACAGTGTGTCCTGTTACAGAAATAAGGTGTCCTATTATAACAGGGACTCCTCCGGAGTGATGGAATATTCTGTCGGTTTAAAAAGTGTTCAATTCAAGGCTGGGGATTTAGCTTAGTGGTTAGAGTGCTTGCCTCGCAAGCAAAGGCCCTGAGTTCAATCCCCAACACCAAAAATAAAAGTTCAATTCAAGATCCACAGAACTGGGGGTGTGGCCCAGTGGTAGAGCACTTGCCTAGCATGCACAAGACACTAGGTTCCATTCCCAGCAGTGTGAAAGGAAGAGAGGGAGGGAGGGAGGGAGGAAAGAAGGAAGAAAGAAAGAAAGATCAAGTACAAGGCCACGATACCCTGGAGAGCTGTTGAACTAACAGAGTTTCTGAGTAGAACATACGCCCTGGAATAATAAACAGGGTATCATGTGAGAGTGGCCTGGGGTCTCTTTAGAGTGATCGGGAGTGTAGGAGTTGAGGGCAGGACTGAGCAATGAGGGGAAGCATGAGCTGGGGTTGCTTTTTGGTATCAGACTCTGGGATGCAGGAGGTAGTCCCTGACCCCTGGTTCACCATGCAGCCCCAAGCTGGACCCAGATCCATAGTGGTGACAGAAGGTAAAACACAACAGTGATAGGAGATCCCAGGAGTCTCTGGCACCTGGCCAGTTTGACTAGAGCCTGGGGTGGCCATGCGGGGCGGCCAGGATGTAGTGAGAGGCCTCACGGCATGGGATGGGGTGGTGCAGGCTCACCTGTAGCCTCGCGAAGTGCCAGGGTCTCACAGCCATCCATCCACTGGTAGGCTGGGAAGTGGTAGATGCGACCATTGGGGGCACAGATCTGCACATAGTTGCAGTACCAAGGGTCCTTGGGGTAGAAGGAGGAGCGCTCCTTGTACAGGCGGATGATGATGAGCTCCCCGAGGTCCTGCTGGCACTGGACAGTGTAGTCATCCACCTGGGCAGACACAGGCTGGCTGAGCAGGCAGGACTCCATCCTAGCTCCTAGCCACCCACTAGGCCAGCCCTTCATCCAGGCCCTGCTGCTGCTGGGGAATGCTTGCTTCTGGGACTGAATGGGTAGAGAGGCAGAACCCAGACCTGACTGCTGGGATCCCTTCTGAGCCCTCCTGCTGGGCCCATCTGCCAGGGCTGGGCAGGACCCCAGCCCCTCCACCCCTCCTACCCCACCTCTTGAGGTTCTGTCCTTTCCCATCCCCTTCCCCAATCAGCTGAGGCTGCAGGAACCATGCAGTCCCCCAGGAGCTGCTGTCCGAAGGAGTTCAAGAGGCGTCCAGGCTTCTCCGGCCTCCTATAGTCCTGAAGCGGGGAGAGCTGGTGCAGATGGCCCTTCTCGCACGTCTCAATGAAGATGTGGAAACTCAGAAATGGTCACACAGATAGAGGGACCTATTCAGGTCACATAGCAGCAGGTGGCTGGGCCTAACCCAAAATCAGGTTTGAGGGCTCACAGAGTGGCTTCTACCATGGGACAAGCAAGTCTCCACTGAATAAGCTGGTCTGCTACCATTTTAAATTACACAGAAAATTGAATGCAAGTGTAAGCTAGGTATGATGCACTTCGGCTTAGGAAGAGTAAGAATGAGAGAGAAAGGGATGGGGAGGAGGACAGAGACAATAGAAAGGACGAGAAGGAAGGGAGCTAGAGGGTGGGAGAGAGTTGAGAGAAGGGAGAGGAGGAAGGCTGAGGGAGAAGGTAAAGGAAGAGAAATGGCAGGGGAAGGACAGGGATTAGTTGAAAGGATGAGACAAGAAGAGGAGATGAAGGCAGAGACCCACAAGATGGGAGAGGATCTGGCCTGGGTTGCATGAGGCACCCAGGACGAACTTGGAGCCCTTGACCTCCAGAGCTATCTCTGGGTCTCCCAGCCCAGCTCTGTCCCTGACTCCCTCCCGCACACTCCATCCCTCCCATGTCTACACGCGCACACTCACCGCCCCAGTTGCGAAGTCTCTGCCAAAGTGGTTCAGCCGCTGCTTGTGGCTCTCTCCTTGGGTCCCCACAATGGTCAACGAGATGCAGTCCAGTGTTCCTGACAAGAAATCGGTGCCTGTGGCCACCCTGACTTTGTAGGTGGCCATGGCTGCTCTTCAGGAGGTAGGAGGAGGCTCAGTCCTGGGCCCTATGTGTGGGGTCACGTAGGCAGGCAAGGGAGGCCAGGCACACAGAGGAGTGGACGGGGCCAGCCTCCGCAGTGGAGTGGCAAGGCAGTGGGAGCTGCTGGCAGCTTGGAACAGCTGCTGTCCTTGGCAGAAGGATGTGAGCTGGGCAGGTGGGGCGGGGCGAGCCGTGGCAGTGAACTGGCGTCTGCGAGCTGGTGGGGAGGGACCGCAGGCAGGGCGCCCGGCCTGCCTCTGAGAGGGCGGTCAGAAGATGCCAAAGCTGGAGGATCCTTCAGGGCGGGGGAGCCAGTCCAGCCTGAGCCAGGGCCCTGGGGATGCTGGGGGAGGGGTGGGGCCCCGGATCTTTATCAGACTAATAAGCTCCTTCCCCTTGCTCTCCCCCATTGAGTTAGAGCAGGGCCATAGCCAGGGCTGACCTGCATTGGAGCAGAGGGGAGCAGCATGAACTTGCTGTCCAGTGGGCCTGCTCAGGAAATTGGGCCCATCCCATTGGTGGTGGGTGTTGAAGCAGGGCTCAGGGACTACATGGGTGCAGAAGGGCCCTAGAGAAACTACGGGAGAAATGACTGGGACTTGGAGATGGGGCGTCTGTTGCTTCCATCAGAGCTAGGATGAGCTGAGGAAGGATTGGGGTTGAATATACAAATAGAAGACAGTTGGAGTAGAAATTTGGGGCACAAGAATTAAGATAAAGATTGGGGATGTAGCTCCGTGGTAGAGCACATTCCTAACATGTGTGAGCCCTGGATCCAACCTCCAGCAACGGAAAAATAAAATTAAGCTAAAGAGCCACATATAATGGCATGTGCCTGTAATTCCAGCTACTTGGGATACGGAAGCAGGAGGATTCAAGTCTGAGCCCAGTCTGGGCAAAATAGTGAGATCCCATCTCAAACTAAAAAATGTAAAAAAAAAATTAAGCTTCATGGTGGATGAATTCCACGAGGACTATATAGTATAAAAGAAGATATTTAGACATGAAAGAGGACATGCTTTATTATTCCATCGATACTGAGTTCCGGAACAGGCAAACATAAACACTTCTTACATCTTTGGAATGGGAGTCCTGGGGGCAGTTGGACGTGTTCTGTTTCTTGATCTGGGTGGTATATAAGGCATCCAGTGCATTTTAGTGCGTGCTGTCTCTCAGTGTTATGAAAGACACTCCCTTACCAGGACAAGAGAAAAGAGAGAAGCTAGGAAGAGGGCTGGAATAAAGCTGAGCTCCAATGGGTTTGTGAGGAATCAGACCCACCCTCCCTTTCCTTCCTTCCTTCCCTTCTTTCTCTCCTTCCTTCCTTCTTCCTTCCTTCTTCTTTTACTGACCATAATGTACACTCTTCTAGGCACTGCAGATGCCAAAAAGGAAAAAAGCCCACACAGAGCTTACTAAATAGCTGGAAGAGAAGGACAAGAGCAGTAAACAATAATTTATTCACTATAATTTTGGATATTAAATGCTCTGAAGGTAATAAACCCAGAATGGGAGGAGGACAGGAGTGGGTGCTAGTTTCTGACAGAATCGCAGCAACCTGAGGGATAAGGGTTGGGAAGGGGTAAGGCCCAGGGTTAGGGAGGAGGCCCCAGGACTAGGCTGAGTAGCAGGAAGGGAGAGGGGCCAATTTCGGCTCTCCGCAGACAAGGTTCAAGGCCCGGGGAGAGGGAGGAGAGACGTGTTCCTGTCCCCTCTTCTGGACCCACCCTCTTCTTTTCTGCCTTCCAGTGACAGCTCCTGTCAACCAGGAGGCACCAGCCCTGGTTTCCTCCCTGGTAGCACTCTCCTGTCACCACCAAGGGAAGGTCACACAGTACCTGGGTCAAGTTAGGGTCAAAGGGGCTGATACTCTGAGAGGGCAAGAAGGTTCTAGTAGGTGCGCGGTTGGAAGACGTATGGGAATGAGACTGCAATTCAGCTTTAGTTTAGGAATAATGAAATGGTTGGAGCTATGGATTGAAAAGACTTTTTCAAGACTCAAATCTAAACCAGATGTGATGGCACATGTCTATAATCCTAACACTCTGGAAGGCTGAGACAGGAGGATCACAAATTTTAGTCCTGGGCATTTAGTAACTGGGCCAGATCTAGATTAGAAATAAAAAATAAGAACAAGCCTGGGGATGAAGCTCAGTGCAAAAGCCCTGGGTTCAATCCCAAATACTGAAGAAAAAAATATTCAAATCTGCTCATGTCACCCACCCCTCAGCCCTGCCCCAGCCCAATCAAGCCTGGCAGTGGCTCTTCCTTGCCTTTGACATACTACATGCCTTCATTCATTCATCAGCAGATGCTAACCGAGCCCCACCCTCCCCCCATACTAGGGAAATTTATATTCTAGGAGGGAAGTGCTGTATTACTTAACAACCAAACAAATTATATAGCATGTTAAGTAGTGATAAATGCTGAAGAGAAAAAATAAGGCAAGGAAGAAGAATATGAAGTACAGAGATGGAGGAAGGCCAGGGTGTGGCTCCATTGCAGAGCACTTGCCCAGCATGCAGGAATCCCTGGGTGTGTTCTCTGCCACCCCCAAAAGAAGCAAAGAAAGAAAAAGGGATGAGGAAAGAGTCTGCACAGTGGCACATGCCCTAGAATCCCAGCACTTTGAAAGGCTGAGGCAAGAGGATCACAGCTTCAAACCCATTTTGGGCAATTTAGCAATTTAGCAAGACTGTCTCAAAAAATAAATAAATAAAGGGCTGGGGACATACCTCAGTGTGAAGACCCTGAGTTCAATTCCAGTACCACAAAATTAATTAGTTAAATTTTTTAAAATGAAATAAAGAAAAGGAAAGGAAAAGAGAAATGGAGCAAATTTTAGACATAGCGCTTCATACTCACGGGGCTTCTGAGTATAGATCTAAAGGAAGTAAGGTTAGTGCCTTCCCACCCCAAGGCCTTTGTATGTGCTTTTCCATATCTACCTGTTGAACCAGATTAATGCCTCCTCTTCCTTCTGACCTTAATTGGTTTTTCAAAGAAGAGCAAATTTAACTATCAATGGCTGTCATAGCCCGATAGCCTGCATCTTTGATTGACATCTGCTTTCCTTGCTAGTTTAGACTGGCCACAATTTGGTTTTGTTTTCTCCCTTTCTCTTGGCATATACCTGGTACCCGGGAGATTCACCAAACTCAATTCTTAATAATTGAGTGGGTTCATAATAAGAAAAAGGCCAGGGTTAGTCATTGGGTCCGTCAAGAAGGGTTTAGAATTAGGATGAAGATTCAGAGAGGAGAGCCGGATTGGGCTAAGGGTGGGGAGAGTGCAGAGAGTGACACGAGACAGGGAGATGAGTTAAGGATAGGGGAGAAGGCCGAGGATGAGGGTCATGCCCAATCTCTGGGTGACTGGCAGGTTGTGTTATTCCCCTGGGCACAGTGCCATTCTGGACTAAGGACCAGCTGGTCAAGCCTTGCCCTCCTGGGCTCTGCTTAGCCACCTAATGACTCCTGGTGAAGGGGACTCTGAGAGCCCAGATATGCAAATTTGCATCTCAATATGCAAATTTCATTGAAACTCTCCCAGCCTCCTGCTTTCTAGACACTCTCCTTTCCTGGAGACTGTGCCCTAGAAGGTTGCTAGGACATGGTGAGGAACAGGGTAGAGGACGGGGTAATTGAGGATCAGAGACAGGAAACGTTGCAGCCAGGACGCCAAGAAATGCAGGGATTTAGGGCATTGGGTTTAACCTTTCTGAGCCAGTGGTAAAATCACCCCGCCTGGGGGTAAGGAGGAGGCAAGGCTGCACAGGAGGCCTGGAGAACTGGTGGAGAGGGCTTTTGAGAGAAGGGGACCGAAGCGTAGAAAGAGATGAAGGTGAGCACAGCTGCTTCCCCAAAGTCCTCTCTGCCTCCCCAGGTCATGAGCCACTAGCAGCCAATCCCTTCCCCAAAAAAACCTAAGTTGGGTTTGATCAGGGTTCAAGTATGGAGTGGGACTTAGGTTCCTAAAGGAAATAGAGGTTGATGTGAGCAGTGTGCTGATGTAGTAGGGCCAGGACTGGGGCTGGGGCCATAGATGGATTAGGCATACGGATGTGGACACTCCCCAGTTATGACCCAAACATGAACACATAGCTCTGGGTAGGTGCTTACTGAAGAACTGGTTCTCCTGGACCAGGAGCAGGACCCGGAGAGCCTGAGGGGCCCCTGGGACTGATGGGCGCTCGTAGAGCTGGCTCATGACGCCCACCCACATTGGAAGCCAAGTCCTCACTGCTGGGGCACCCCCTACCTTGCCCCACCCTAAGGTTTACAAGGCAAGGATCAACCCCTGGCGCCCCATCCCCTAGGACACATGGTAAAATATCAAATCAGGTTACTCCCCTGCTTAAAATTCACCAGGGTTTAAAATGGCACTGCCCCTGGGATCGAATCCAAAGTCTTAGCATGCACTATGGCACTTTTCTTGACTTGACACATTTTTCTGGCTGCCTTTTGCCCCTTGAAGGTGTGCCCTTGCCCTTGCCCCCTGCTGTTTGGTAACAGGTCCCCCACAGGCTGTCTCAAGTTCATTTCATTCTTGTCATCTCGGTCTCATCTCAAGCATCGTCTCCTCAGAGAGACCTCCCTAGCGCTGCACCTAATGTCCTCCTGCCCTGTCACACCAGCGCACAGCCTGCCTGGCTGTATCTCCTGACTGCATTTACCACCCTCTGAAATGGTTATCTGTTGATGTGTTTTTTTATCTCTCTGCATCTCCCAGAAGCCAGTAGAACCAGAGGTCTTTCCTGGGGAGTTCATGGCCACTTCCCCAATGTCGAGAACAGACTTAGGGAGACAGGATCCATGACACATGCAGATCCCGGAATGTCAACGCAGGAAGGGACTTTCCAGGTCTTCTTGTCCCTCCCACTTAACTGACAAATTTGGGCCACCAAGATGGAGGAACTCATTCAAGGTCAGCTGGGGAAGGGGGCCGGTGGTCTCCTCGCCCTGCTAGTTTCAGATGATGGAAAAGCGTGGAGGGTCCAGAGCGCATGCTCTGACAAGGCTGCAGCAGCCTGACTGGAGTCTTTCCCCGCACCCTGTCACCAGACCTGTCCAGGGTCAGTGCAGAAGTCCTACCTGTGGCAGGTGTGTCATCCTAATAAATTTCCCTCCAAGCTGACTTTCTGGAAAACCAGATGCCAGTGAGCTGCCCTGCCCTCTCTGGCTCGGGAGCATTTTTCAGGATAGGCATGACTTCTAATGGAATCTCCGTACAGAAGAAGTACTCATCATTTCCTCAACACAGGCTGCCTAAGCAGTGCTGGGGTCAAGGCCAGAGTTTTTAAAGGGGTCCACATTTCCAGCCTTGACCACAGCCCCGCTGACCACAAGGGGGCGCCTCTGCACTGAGAGTTGAAAAAATATGAAAAACATCTCTTACTTTACAGTGACCTGGGCATTCTCTTCTAGAATCATAGATGCAGAAAGTGCAATCTAACCTTTGACATAACTAAAGACTCCCATTACCCACATAGGCACCCACTGCCTCAAAGGAAAAAGGAGTTTGACTGAACAGGGAGAAGATTCCGGGGCTGGAAGAGGGGATGGGGAATATGGATAGGCAGTGTGTTTTCCTGGGTCTGAGGACCGGTGGCTGCTACAAAATGTCAGTTATAGCAGGGACGCTGGGCAACAATTCAGTTAGTAAGTGTGGTCAGATCTGGAGCTTTTCCTGAACATATGCTTGTTCAGTGGGTGCTTTTGTTTTCTTAGATGCTGGCAGCCTGGGACTGGGCAGCTGGGCAACCCCACTGACTGGAGAAATGAACACCAACAATGGTCCAGAGTAGGCTGAGAGACCCTGGCCAATCTAGCAAACACCCTGACCATGTGAGGTTCCCAGGGGGGTCATGGGAAGTCACCCTAAAGCTATCTGTTTCCACTGCCACCGGCACTATATGGATAGAGGATCAGTCACCCTATCATTGTCCAAAGACACTGTGACTTTGCCCAGAGAGGGGCTGGGACTAGGGTTTGGCCGGGCACAGAATCTGACTCGGGTGGGAGAAGAGGTAAAGTGGGCCGGATCTGAAGTCTAGGGAAGCAGGAACCCAGGAAGGCATTACAAAACTGTGGAGAGAGATGTAGAAGGATCGATTGAGGGCTACACAGTTACTTAGACCTCTGTTTTTATTTTTATTTATTTATGGTTTTTTTGAGATAGGGTCTCACTGTGTAGTCCAGGCTGGCCTTGAACTCACAGTGTTCCTCCTGCCTCAGCATCCCAAGTACTGGGATTACAGGTGTGCTCCACAACAGCTGGCAATGGACCTCTATTTTTAAGGGCTACCTGGCTAGAAGGGAGAAAATCAAACTCTAGATTGAGTCAGGAAAGTGGTAAGGGTGAACAATCCCCAAATCTCAACTGCTTCACCCAATACAGAGTATCTTTCTCATTCGGTTCCACATCTAGCTCAGTCAGCAGGGCCTCTGCTCTGGCTCCCCAGACACACGGGCTGAGGATGCACCATCTCAACACAGCTTCTGGAATGGGGAGGGCAGAAAGCGCCCGGAGGTCTCCACGCAGCCTGGAGATGGCTGCGCCCCTCCTGTGACTACCCATCCACGAAAGGACCGGGGAGTTTTCTGAGTGTCCAAGAGTAGAACTGGGTTTCAATGGTGACACTAACAACTAGCACACCCTGAAGCCGTATTCTGAGGCTTTGCAAAATGCCAGCTTTTTGTCCTACCAGTCCCTTGAGTTCAGGTGTCCCTTTGCCTCCTAATGACAGGCTCTGGGCGGTGAAGGCAGGAATATAGGGCTCAGCTGGGCAGAGGGTTGAGCTGGGAAGCTGCTTGTCATCAAAACACACAACTGATGGACTCACTGCTCCTGCCTTCTGGCACTTTCACCCCTAACCGCCCCATACACACATGTATGCAAGCATGCAAGCATACACATCATCAAAACAGAAAAATGAAATAGGAGCCAAATATATAGGCTTTTATTGAATTCACTGGGTTCAAAGGCAAAAAGAAAAAAAAAATGAGATGAGAATGGAGTAGGACGAGAGCCAGGGAGCTTGTTCCCAAGAACCTTAGCTAGATGTCCAGGAGAGACGGGCTCCAATTAATCCCCTAATTTAAAGGTGCTAGGAGCAAAGGGGATCTTGACAGATCCAGGCACACAACCTTCCATGCTCAGTTTCCAGGCTCTTCCACAGAAGGAAGCTGGGTTGGCTGGTCTTAGGCTTAGAGGAAAGAAGAATCAAAATAACATGGTAGGAGGAAGTGTGGGAATGGAGAGGACTGGGAAGGGAAGCTTGGAGACCCGGGCTGGGAATCCCAGTGGGAAGAGGTAGATTTCCACAAGAGGCTGGAACAGGAGGCTGCCCAAAGTAGGGCAAGGGGTGTAGAGGATGCTTCCTTTTCCAGGAGTCTATTGTGCATTTGGCTTTAGTCAGTGGCTTTTACCCTGGACACTGCTGGACTGGTCCCTCACAGCCCAGGGCACAGCTAGAGCCATCTTGACTGGAAAAAGTCCCTACACTCAGAGAGGAAGGTTCAGGCTGAGAACAGGGAGGAGGGAAGAGTCTAGAAAACCCTGACAAGCTGGCCTTCTTCGTGCTTAGACCTTCCTTTCTTCCGAAGTGGTCTGAGGCAGAGGTTAGATAGAGACGCTGTTCTCAATGACAGGAGGGTCCAGGTAGGTGTAGGGCAGCGCCAGGCCCTGGTTCCGCTCCCTGATGTCCCTGGAGATCTGAGCCAGGCGGCTCTGGAAGGCAGCGATGCTCCGTTGTGGCACTTCCTCTGTGAAGTGTTGATCCGGGTAGGTACCCAGAGGCCTCTGAGAGAAAACCAGGTGGGAGATCAGGATGGCGTTCAAGACAGGACAGGAAATAATGAAGGACCTTGGATGGCAAGAAGTACAATCAAGGGGGCTTCAACCCAGCATGACCCAGCCAGAGCCACTGTGAACGTAACACTTAAGTCACACCCCCAAACTACCATCCCATGCAGTCTGACAGAGAACATCCCCCAACATCCAAAGCCACACAACACAGGGGACAGAATGTGACTTGAGAGCCAGCCAACCTACTATATTCAGTGCTCTCTTCACTGATGATCCTTATATGTTACTGTGTCTCCTTGAAACTCAATTCCTGCATCTGAAGATAGGTGGATTGAGGTGGATAATCCCTGAAGTCCCTTTCTAGTGCCTAATCTACTCTTTGAACTAAAAAAACACAACCACATTCATCATACAACGGATATTAACACAGACGCTCTAGCAAATAGGCCCACAAATACACCTATTACCTCACAATCTCACAAAATTCAACCCCCGAGGACAATCAGTGTCTGGTTCAGAGGCATTCTTCCGATCAACTGCATAATCAGTTTTGCCAACACAATCACTGTCACCATAACTTTGTCACACTTTATAGCACAGCCAACCACAATCAACACATGTCACAATGAACTTCAACTGATGCCGTCCTATGGACAGGACTGTCCCTCCCTCATGATCACATCACACAACCACGCCACTGTCATGGTACACGGGCCCCGCCTCTTATCCTTCCCATCTAGTATAACCTTCATGCAATACCGCTGTTATCAATACTGCTGACATTTTTAAAAAATTGTTTATTGTTTTATTGGCATTGGCAAAGCCCTTCAGAACAGTGTTAAATAATTGCAGTATTAGTAGGCATTATTTTCCTGTCCCTGATTTTCATGAGAAGACCTCTAGTATTTCATCATTTGTGTAGAGTCCCCCCTGCCCCCACCATGGTGCTGGAGACAGAATCCAAGGCCTCACACACTCTAGGCAAGCATTCTACTGTACCACCTAGCTGCACCCCCAGCCCAGGTTGTCTTAAATATACTTTTATCAAAACCCCTTCAGGAGTTTTCATTTTACACTGAATTTTTATTAGTAATGACTGTTTGCACCAATCAAATACTTCTCCAGCATGTACTGAGATGATTACATGGTATCTTTATTAATATAAATTATATTGCTAGATTTTATAACTTTGACTCAACCTTTCCTTCCTAGAATAAACTACACTTCATCATGTACATTATTGTTTTATTATACAATATTAGCCTTCACTGGCCAATTTATTTCTTTACTTTTTTGGAGTACTGGGAATTGAATTCAGGGCTTTAACACTGAGCTACAGCCCCAGTACTTTTTATTTTTTATTTTGAGACAGGGTCTTGTGAAGTTGCTAAATTGCCCAGACTAGACTCAAACTTGCAGTCTTCCTGCCTCAGCTTCCCAGAGTTCTGGGATTACAAGGGTGTACCTCCACACCTGGTTTCATTTTCTTAACATAGCTCACAGATAAATCCTTTGCCTGAACCGTACACCACAGCCCTTAAAACAGGTATTCTTACATTTTCACTTTACAAATAATGACTTGGGCCAAATTACATGTCCAAGGTCACATGGGGGGTTGAGGGGTGGACTCAGCATTGGAGTCCTCGCTGAGACCAGCGAGGTACTGGAATCAGCATCCTGTGGTCCAGTAAAGTGATGCAGGAAGACTCCAACTTGTCAATGCTTTCAAAGACCTTGAAGGACTTAGGAATCACTTTTCCTTAAAGGTCTGAAAGAAGCAGATCTTTTACAGCCTTTTACATTTACATTTACTTTTCATCATAATCTTTTACATTTATGTTTGGTTTTCATCTCCTCTGAAGTTTCAGATGTTTATTTTTTCCTAGAAAAATCTCATTCCTTCTAGATTTCCAACTTTTCTTGCATAAAACTGTAAGCAGTATTCTCTTATCACTTAAAAACCTTCTGTAGGCTGGGCATGGGGGACACACGCCTGTAATCCCAGCACTTGGGAGGCTGAGGCAGGATCACCAAGAGTTCAAGGTCATCCCAGGCTACATAGTGAGCTCGAGGCCAGCCCGAACTACATGTTTCAATAAATAAATAAATGCCCTCTGTATTTGTGGCTATCCATCCCTTCCTGTTCCTAGTGTTTTGTATGTATGTTTTCTTTTTATTTTTTTCTTGATTAGAATTGTCTATAATTTCTTTATATTGTTGCTCTTTTCAAAGGTCCAGTTTTCTCACTTCCAGACTCATACCTAATTCCTAAAATTACAGTGTAGTCATTAAAGAGCATAACACACACACACACAACAAAAAGAATAACAAAGAAATGTGATAGACAATTCGAAGCCTACTTCCTAGCTATGTGATGGTGAGAAATTCCTTAATCTCTCTGAAGCTCCATGTTTTCACCCTATAAATTAAACTACCATGTACTAAACACTTACCTGTCAGCACTACACTAAGCATTTTAAGTGTACTTATTTGCTTTATATTTTTAAGTTGTATACATAAAGAATCTGATTTAATAACTGAGACAGGATGGATCCTCAATAAGTGACAACTGCTACTGTTGTTGTCAAATTTCCAGGTTAAACTTCTCACCGGCTTATGAAGAGGAACCCTCCACCCTTATCCTCTTGCCTACTCATCCCTCCAGACATAGAAAGGGCCAGGGTTCAGGACCAAGTTCCTGCCATTCCCAGGATGTAGCATGGCAAGTTAAAATTTCCTAAGAAGGTCAGGTGTGGTGGCACACACCTGCAATCCCAGCACTCTGGGAGGCTGAGCCAGGAGCATTGTAAGTTTGAGCCCAACTTGGGCAACTAACCAACTTAGTGAGAATTTATCTCAAAATAAAAATTTTTTTAAAGGGTTGGGGTTGTAGCTTGGTGTAAATGCCCCAGGTTCAATCACCAATCCCATAATAAAATAAAATTTTAAAATATATAACACCTCTCCTGCATCAAGCATGGCGACAGGCACCTGTAGTCCCAGCTACTCAGGAGGGTGAGGCGGAATGATCACTTGGGCCAAGAAGTTTGAGGCCAGGCTGGGGAACATAATGAGCCCCCTCTCCAGTCTCCAAAAGAAGAAAAACATAAAACAAAATACTTTGCTGGGAAGAGAAAGCATTTGCAATCTTTCTAGCACTAGATGGAGTCAAGCATGAGAAATGGATATTCACATGTCAGAGAACAACTGTGACCAAGGCCGAGAGGCAGAGGCGTGACTGATACCGCAGTGTGTGAATGGTCATGACGATAATCAGTGATGACAGGGCTGTTCGCCAGGCCTTTAACTGCCTCCTCTCAGCTGCCCATCTCCAAACTGCCCTTCTCACCCATTCACACAGGCACAGGAACATGCTAATCGAAACAAATAAAGCCATGTCACTCTGGTTTAAAACTCCTGAGTGGCCTCCAGTTGTCCTCTGAGTGGGCTATGCAGACAAAGCCCTACCTTCCTCTCCACCTGCTGTTTCGCCGCATTGAACTGTGGTGACTGACTCCTCTCCACTCCTTGGTTTCGTCCTTCCCTCTGCCTAGAAACCAAGCCTGCCCCTCCTTTGCCCGACTCCTGGTTGTCTTGCAGGTTTCAGATTAAATGTCACTTCCTCTAAGAAGCCTTCTAGGGTTCTCCCACACCTATTTAGCTTCTACAGGGCCCCATTCTTACCTTTGTCTCCAGATATAAGCCTGTGGACAAGGCTCGTGCCCCCCCACCCAGTGTCTGACACACCACAGATGCTTCAGAAAACACATGTTGAATGGAGAGAATAGCATACGGGGCTTCCTACAACACTGTGGTACTCTTCTTCCTTTAGCTACATGTCTCCTCTACCAGACCCTAGACTTCTTAAAGGCAGGAAGATTTCGCTCAACTTTATATGCCTCGTGCCCAGGACTGTGCTAACACATGAGGGGCTCCCCAGAAATGTTTGTTTAATGTTTGGATGTATTCAGGAACGGTTGGTGGATGAATGAGTGATTGGATGGACAGATGAATGAATAGACAGGTGGATGGATGGTTAAATTTGTGGACTGGATGGAAATTGTGATCCATTCATGAGACTGGTATTTGCTTCAACATATGTCTTCGGGGATCAAAGAACACAAGCAACTCAGCAGTGAGCTTATGTCAGTACCCACCTCCCCACAAAACAGCCACCATCACCAGCCCCCAGTTCCCACCCCCATATACACACCTGGTCCTTGGGCTCTTGGCTGACCAGCCAAAAGAGGAGAAGGTTGTTACAGGTGATGTTTACTTCCGGGAGGGTTTCCAAGTAACTCTTCAGGGTGGTGGTCCCCTTGCACTGAGGTGGGGGCTGCCTCATGGATGAAGGAGCATTGGGCATCCAGGCCCCAAAATCATGCTGTAGAAACCCCCACCCCATGTGGATCAAGTAGCCATCAGAAGGCAAAGACCAGCTCCCCCGTCGTCATTCCTGATCCCACCTCTACTACTATCTCAAGCCTCCCGGTTGGGAAATAAGAGTATCACAGAAAGTCCCAGAGTGGGACAGGAGCCCAGCTCACTCCTTGTCACTCCCCACCCAATGTTCCAGGACTGGGTAGAATGAGTCACCAGGAAGGGAGGAGGGCCCAGAGAGGCGGTAACCCTAGAAAAGGGCCTTAGGCTGGCATGCCATACAGAGCAACCTGATGGTCCACCTGACCCAGTACTAACCAAGACAGGAGTCCATGGACTCTCCTCACAGCATAACTCCAATTTGAGCTGCCATTACTACCTTGGCCGGGGCTCCACCCAGCCATCACTCAACAGGAGCCGTTCCCTCCACCCAGCACCATTCCAATCCTAACCCTGACCCACCCATGCTCTCAGCCAGAATTCTGGCCTCAAATCCATTGCCAAGCTTACCTTTCGTGGCTTGATACCCTCAGATCTTTGCTCTGCAAACTCACCTGCCCACTATTGACAGCGGCGTGCTGGGCGGAGCAGTTGAAGATGATTGCAGTAAGGTACTTCACCAGCTGTCCTGGGGTGCACAGCCGGCTTGGGAATCCTGGGTGTGGGGAAGAGGCGGGTGTGGAAGGGTGATACTGACTTCCTAGGGGCAGCTCAGGGTGGGGCTCACTGCAGGGGGGAAGAGTGGGGGAGTAAGAGCTAGACATTGGCCATGACTGTCTTTAAGATTAGGTTGGGATGAAGTTAGGAGTAGCCATCACCAAGGGCTGTGGTCTCTAAGGAGGTGTCTAAGAGGCAGGTCCTGCGGTAGAACCAGAAGGCACCCAACCAGGACTCATGATGGAGCCAAATTCAAGCGAAGCACCAAGCTGCCTCTCTCTGACCTCCAAGGCACTTTTATCTGCAACCTGTACGAGCATTTAATGATTCAATTCTACTCAATTTACCAAGATCTGTCCAAGCATCCAGTAGCAGATCATCTTCTGCTGGGTTTAGCAGGAGAGAGAGCATGTTACTGAAAAGCACACAGTGATGGAATCAGAAAGACGCATCAGCGCCAGCACTTGGCTCTTAGAAGAGAAGGCAGGGAGGACAGAAACTGGCACTGGGGCCGGACCGGTCAGAAGGCCCTTCCTGGAGGAAGAGAAGGGGCATCCCCAAGCTGAAGGATGGGTGATACTGGAATGAAAAAAGATGACAAAAGCCAGGCACACTGGGGAAGCTGAGCCAGGAGTATCAGTTGAGCCCAGGAGTTTAAGGTTAGCCTGAGCAAGAGACAACACCCATCTCAAAAAATAAAATAATAAAATTTTTAAAAATTAAAAAGACTATAAAACCAGACGTGATGGTGCATGCTTGCAATCTCAGCACTCGGGAGGCTGATGCAGGAGGATCACCATGAGTTCAAGGCCAGCCTGAACTACATAGCAAGATCCTGTCACAAAAACATAAAGTAAAAGATAAAAAAAAAAAATATGACAGAGAAAAGCATTGTCAGGGGTGGAGGGAAAAGAGCTCAGCCCTCAATCTTGCTGTGTCTGTACACCACTGACTTCGCCCAAGTCCCTGGCTTTACTACCTCCCACTCACTGCTAACCCCAAACTCACATCCCCAGCTGTGCCTGGCACCTGGGCCCTAGACTCAGCAGTGGGTATAAATCTGCAGCTGCATACCTGACGTCCCCACCTGAGTGTCTGCAAGACATCTCGAACCTGCCATTGCAAAACTGAATGCTTCGCTCCTACCCCCACACTACCCCGCATATCTCTGATATGTGAAATCAGAGATTCACATCCCCTTACAGCCATCCCACTATGATACAGTGGGCCGACATAGCTGCAGGCTCCATATCTGTGGGTTCAGCCATCCTCAGATCATAGTATTTGGGAAATATTAAAGATTTGGGGGAAAATTGTGTCTGTACTAAACATGTGTACACTTTTTTCTTGTCACTATTTCCTAAATTATACAGCATGACAACTATTTCCAAAGTATTTACATTGTATTTGGTATTAGAAGTAGTCTAAAAATGATTTAGAGTATGTGAGAAGCTGTGTTAGGGCTCTCTGCAAACATGACACCATTTTATAGGAGGGACTTGAGCACTGGCGATCTTGGTATCATGGGGGCCCTGAAACTAGTCCCCTGTAGATACCAATGGGCAACTGCACTCTTCATCCAGTCGCTCAGACCAATTGTATATTTTTTTAATCTCCCACTACACACGTCAGCAAAGACTTCCAGAAGCTAGGCTCTTCTCACCATCTCCATCTCCACCTCTCTCCAGTCACCACCATCTCTCTCCTGGGTGAATCCTGCTACTTCCACCCTTGTCCCTTATAGCCAGTTCATCCCATGACAACGAGTGCTCCTTTAAAATCATAAATCAGAGGCTGGGGATTTAGCTCAGTGGTTAGAGTGCTTGTCTCACAAGCACAAGGCCCTGAGTTTGGGCCCCAGCACCAAAAAAAGAAATATATATATATAAAATAAATCAAGGGTTTGGGTTGTAGCTCAGTGGTAGAGCACTTGCCTAGCATGTATGAGGCCCTGGATTAGATCTCCAGCACTGAGGAAAAAAGTGGTAAATCAGGTTATGTCATCCTTCGCTAGAACCTTCTAAGGACTTCCTCTTCTCACTTACCTTACCATGGCCCTACTTGATCTACCTCTGGCCCTTTCTCATTTTCCATCCTGGCTTTTCTTCCCTTCACTTACGCATAGGTCTTCCTGATATTCCTCAAACATGGCAGCACACCCAGACCCGAGGGCCTCTGTGTGTCCTGCACCTCCACCTCCATACCCTTAGCCCAGTTATTCACAGAATGAGCTCCTTTCTTCCTTCAGGTCTCTATCCAGGTGTCAGCTCCTTGGAGAGGCCTTCCTGGACCACCTATCTGAAATAACCCCTCTCACATTGTTTTTCTTCCAGAATTCTCCCCCCCACACACACACCTTTGGTGCTGTGGATCGAACTCAGGATTTGTGCTTGCAAGGCAAGCACTCTAACCACAGAGCTAACTCCCCAGCCCCACTTCCAGCATTCTTAACCACTTGACATATTTGTTTCTTGATTATCAGTGTCTCTCTGAAAGAATGTAAAACTTGTATGAAGGCTGGGATTTTTGTCTGTTTGTTCACTGTGAGATCACAGCATTTAGATCAACACTTAATAAGCATTAAGCAGTAATTATTGGTTGAGTGAAGTGAATGCATAAGAGAGTAAAGAACCAGAGTGGGAAGCCACAGGGCATAGACAAGGTGAGGGGACAGAGAGGGGTCCTGGCTGAGAATCAGCCACCACATTCGGAATCACAAGGGTGGTGACAATGGGAAAGGATTGGAACAACGGGCACTCGCCACTCAACCGGGTTCCCGGGTTCAGGAAGACAGAGGTAGGAACACGAGTCAAAGAGGGCTCCAAGGTTTGGAGTCAGGCTGAGCAGAAAGAGGCTGGAGGAAGTATGTGGCATCTGCCTGGGGAGTGGATGGGAATTTTCTTTCTTTTGTAGGGGGTGGGGTGCGGTGCAGGGGATCGAACTCAGGGCCTTGTGCTTGCTATGCAGGTGCTCTACCACTCGAACTAAATCCCCAACCCCAGGAATTTTCTGAATGTTCTGTTCATGGACAACTGTCTGAACTTGGAGGCTGGGAATAATAAAGCAAAGGTCAGACTATCTGTGGGAATTTTTCTGTAGTTCATATTATTTCTTCCCCTTGGAATATGGAAGTTGAGGGGTTGGGGATTTAGCTCAAGTGGTAGCACGTTTGCCTAGCAAGGGCAAGGCCCTAAATTCGATCCCCAGCAGCACCCCCCAAAAAGAATAAGGGAGTTGAAGTCAGACTGACAGGTTAATAAGTGTATTTCACCTTTAAATATATGAATCTGAAATAAGTTTATACTAGTAGGAAGAGTTGTTGTCAGTCTGAAAATGCTCTGATATGTGAAATCAGAGATAAACTGAATATGAAATAGGAGAAAGCTGGGCATGGAGGTACACACCAATAATCCCAGCTATACAGGAGGCTGAGACAGGAGAATGGAAAGTTTGAGGCCAACAAGAAAGACTTTGACTCAAAATTTTAAGAAATGAAAAGGGCTGGGGTGTAGCTCAGTGCACTCTGGGTTCAAGCCCCAGTACTGCAAAAATGAAACAGGAGAGTTGAACCTACAGTATTAGGTCCCAGTCTGGGTCTTAAATAGGAAACAAATTCCTCAGCTGGAAGAAGCAATCAGGATCAAGACTGTTGAGGATTAACAGTGAGTTTGCAAAACTCGAGGAAAGTCCCTAAAAAATCCAAGAGAGAACTGGCTGATACCACTTCAACCTAGAAATCGCTCTTGGCATCTAGACCAGTGAGACAACCTGACGTCATGTGGCTCCCAGATGAATCAGCACAGAAGGCAGAGCATCACCCGTGAAAAATTCTTGGCAAAAATGCTCAACCCTTAGATACTCCTTCCGGTTTACAAAAAACACAGGAGACAGAAGAACAAGATGAGTGTCACCATAAGAAAGGAATCGGATAAATTCAGAAGGTGAGACAGTCTGAAGAACAGCTAGTTCAGGCTCTTCCCTAAATCCCTGTCACTTGATTTTAAAAACCAGAGGAGGGGGAAGGGGTGTGAAAAAACAAAGGATCAAAGGAAAAGAAGAAAACGGAAAATAGAGGTTTTGCAAATGGGAAGGGGATCAGGACCTGGAAGGAGTAGGGAGAGGTAGAAAATAAAAAAAAAGAATTGACATGTATTATGTATGTGTACCAACTCCCCAGGATAGCAGTAATCATTATGTACTGCAAACATGTACTAATAAAAATAAATGTTTTAACATAAATTAAATAAAGCAGAGGGGAAGAGGTACCCTTCTAAGTTAAATGAGACTTTAGAATCAAACAAACAAATTATGGTCCTTGATTGGCTTTTGAATCAATAGGACCAATTGGGGGAAAAAAAAGGACAAATGAGGATATTTGAGCATGGATTAGATATGAGGGTGACATTAGAGATTATTGTCAATTTTGTTAAGTATAGGGCTGGGGATGTAGCTCAGTAGTATGGCACTTGCCTAGAATGGACAAAGACTCATTCTGCAAGAAATTTAAATTTTAAAAAAATGCAAAAATTTTAAATTTTAAAAATTTGAGAGAGGATGACATTATAAATTATTGTCAATTTTGTTAAGGGGATTTGAGTGTAACTCAGTAGCTGAGTACATGAAGCACAAGGTCCTGGGTTTCATCCCCAGAATTTTAAAAAAAAAAAGGTATTTAAGGCTAATGTCAGTAATGTAGCTGTGTAGAAAAATGTCTTTTTCCAGTACTGGAGATTGAACCCAGGTCCTCTGCACTGAATATAGCACAGCCCTTTAGCACTTTTTTTTTTTTGGAAACAGGGTCTCCTAAGTCACTAAGTTGCCCAGGCTGGGCTTGAGCCTCAGCCTCCCAGAGTGCTAGGATTGCAAGTGTAGGAAAATGTCATTATTAAAAAGGCGTACTGCCTAGAGGTGAAATAAAATGACTGCAATTTACAAGACTTCAGCAATGAACAAAAGCAACAGATTAATAAAATACGGCAAAATGTTGCCCAATGTTCAGTCGAGTGGGTGGGTGCATGGGTGTTGGTTATATTATATTCTCTACTGTCCAGTATGCAACCAGGAGCACTAATCCGCTGAAGGCTACATCCCTGCTGAGAGGAGTCCCAGACCAGGGCTGGGGGACCTGGAGGATGGATCAGTTGAGCCACTTTAACCTAAGCAAGGCCAGAAGTCACTCTATAAAATGTTAACTTGTAATTTTCATGTGCTGGTCTTAAGGGCGAGAATGAGATGCCAAAAACAAAAGTCCTTTGGACTTGGGAGGATGTAAGATTTCTGGGTCTGGAAGTCAGCTACAGAGAGAAACAGGAGATAGATTCATTCCAGTAGGGAGGAGTAGAAAGAGGAATCAGAGAGCCGAGACAAGCCAAGACCTCGGACATTGAGATGTCTAGGACCCAGGAAGAAGCTGGAGGATCAGAAGGCCATATCCTCCCAGGAGCAGAAGGAGGACTAAAGAAAGAAAGGTGGCCTGGGGCACCTGTCTGGCACAGAGTTTAAGGAAAAGAGGCCAACAGGGGCCTCTCAGCTAGTGTCAGAAGATGGGTCGAGCAAAGGCTGGGTAAAAGATACGAATGAGGAGTCCAGCAGCAGCAAGACCCACTCCACGAAGTGAAGAGAAATTGGTGACTAGAGGGACCACTTGGCAAAACAGGAACAAAAGGGAATCAGAAGTTTCCAGAATCCTCTGAAGTCAGAGATGGCTCCTACCACATGCTGCATATTGACAGAGCTCAGCAAGTTGGAGTGAATGGATGGCTTTGTGTAACCATGGAGGGACTAGCGGGGCACTGTTGAGAAGCAAATATTTGGAAGACAACCAAAGCTGGCCCAGGATTCTGCTTTTGCAGCCTTCTCTGTTCCTAGTTGCTCGCCTGCTAAGTGAGACAGTAATCATAAGGGTTTCAAAGAATTGATTCAAGAAGGAGAGGAATATTCAGTCCCTAAGAGCCTGGGGCAAGGACCAGGGTGGGGGTGAGGGTGGGGGGAATACCTGAGTTCTCCCGACCCAGGAACGCCTGAGTAAAAATCTCGCTGACCCAGGCCTGCAACTCTGAGTCCTGCTGCACAGAATCATCACGGGGATAATAGTAGCCCACGATTTCTGAAACAAAGCTGCAGGAAAGAGATGCTGGTGCCCCTGGAGGAACCTTGGGCCCTGGCCTAGCCACAACACACCAAGCCCCACTGCCACTTGGGCTGGGGACAGGCAGATAGCCAGAGTCCACTGAGAGTCCATGGTGATTCAGTGGGGACCCCTGATCCCGTTGGAACCCAAGTATCCAGGTTTCCCTTAAGTCCCACCCCTTCTCCAGAATCAAGAAGGTTCTGGGCCTCCTTCCTGCACAGGGGCCTGAGAAGAATACACTGGGAAGTCTGCCCCATGCTGTGTCCTCTGGAGGGAGCCTTGGCTGCCCGCCTGCTTAGAATCCCCAAGCACCCTTAGCTGTTGGACAGCCCCTCTTTTCCCTTTCTCCACTGCATTCCCATGCACCATCCCCTCTGTAGCGCACAGCTACCATCCATTTCACAGGGGACCCCAACTCCAGTTCCTACCCTTGGGCAGTCCCTGTGCTGGCAAACACCTGGAATCCCCAGCCCCACACGCCCCAGCTGGTATGGGCACAGTCCTGGCGGGGCTAGAGGGGCTGCCCTGCTGGGCTCACACCTCTCAATGGCTGCCCAGATCTTCAGGCCGTCGTCTCGGTAGTAGTAGTTGGGAATAGTTAGGACACCGCGGGCCCGCAGGCTATCCGGAAGGCAGAAATTGGTGTAGGTGAAGTGGGCCAGACCGGTTCTCATGAGGTAGAGGAGGCCCCGCCTGCCGATGGAGGTGACCTGCAGACACAGCACAGCTCGCCTGGCTCCTGGGCGGGCCCGACCCGCTTTCGGGCCCGGCGACTACACAGAGGTCCACACCCATACGGGCCTGCCTCTTGCGGACTGTGTGGGTTGCGGCCCTACTATGTGCATGGAGTAGACCTCCTCAGATATTTGATAAGAATAGACCGAAAGCCGGATGGCCGGGCACAGGCTCTTTTGAGGGTAGCGCCGGGGCTGGGGTGGCCCTGCCTGCGAAGCCTGCAAAACCGGCGTTTGAGTGGGTGGAACTCAAGAGTTGAGCTCGTGGGCGGAGCCAGCAGCTGGGGCGAGGCTTGCGGGAAGGGCCCCGGAGACTCCACAAAGGGCTGGAGCTTGTGGGCGGGGCAAAGCATCCTCAGGGCGGGGCCAGAAGGGACATTCCGCCGGGGTGAGGAGGCCTCACCTGGTCCACGAGGCCCTCTGGATTCAGCAGCGTGGCCCTGGCAATGGTGTTCACCTGCAGCGTGTAGCGAGTGTGGGGAAGCAGGAGCTGCAAGCAGAATAAATTCACATAAGTCCAAAGTCAAGGAAGAAGGCCCGCCTGGGCCCCCCACCCACTTTGGTCCCTGCCTTGAGTGGCACCGACCTTGAAGATAGGATGGCAGAGTGGCAGCTGACGAAGCGTGGCCATGGAGAAGGCCTCGCACAGCAAATGCGTGCACAAAAAGTGCGTGTTGTTCTCGTGCACCAAGAACTCTGAGTTACGCACCCATGTCTTGGCCAGCAGCCAGTCCCACTCGGAGTCAGTGGGCAGAAAGATGGGGCTCTCGGGCCCGGGGGTCTGGCTGAGCTGTGTGAGAGAATAATAAGGAGGTGGTGCTCAAGGCTGCCCCCTGAGTACCCCTCGGAGCCCCGCCCCAGGCTCACCTGGATGGCCAGGGGCAGCAGCGCCCCCTGGGGGTTGAGCCACAAGAGGCAGAGTGGGGCGGCCACGTACTGCTGACGGCCGTTTAAACGGTGGACAGGGGCGTCGGCCAGGATCCAGTAGTCGGCTAAGTAGACGTTCCCTCTCTGGAAAAGGCGCACAGAGGCTTAATGCGCCCTTCGCACCAGCGCTCCGCTTCCCTCTCAGTTCTGTGCCGCAGGAATGAAATCAGGTCCCCAGTGCAGCCTCAGCAATTATGGATGCCTGGACTAAGGGCCAACGCTGGGTATCACATCCTTCCCAGAATGTGCAGAATAAGGTCCAGATAAATCGGTCCTTGTGCAACCTCTCACCTGATCTGTCTCCAGCGTCCAGGACAAGCCAGGGTCCTCTATCCTTCTTCCACACCTGGTCCTTCCTACTGTCACCTCCCTCTTTGAGATGTGACCTCAGTGTATCCAACAACAGCAAAATCAACACACACTGAGAATTAACCAACCTGCTGAAAATGTCTGAAGCATGGCTGCCCCAGAGAGAGTAGGTCATCACCTACCCCCACGCCCTCAGAGCTCCTGGTCCTCCCTGATTTTTCCAGCTACATCTGAAAGCCCTTCTATTGGCATGTTTTTCAGGCCTCAGCATCCTGGATCTTCGAGGCCATACAACAGGCCTCAGACCATCCTAATGCCCATCTGGCCCTCATCCCTATCTGCTCAATTTGAAAGGTGCACGAATAGGGCTGCACAGGGGATGAAGCCCCCAGGCCGAGGCCATACGGCCCTTGTCTACATCCATTCCTTGTCCATAACGGCCACCCAGTTGCCTCCCTCCTATCAGCCCCACTACTGAGGTCCTCACCCACCTCTAGCTCTGTCTGCAGACAGGTGTCTGGTCCCAGCAAGGGGGCCACCATGTCATTGGTGACGGGCAGCTTGCTGGGCAAGCTGGAGAGACAATGGAGCATGACAGGATTGACGCCATTCAGGTACTGGTACCCAAAGAAGTTGTCCTCACACCAGTGCTCTTTGACATACTCTGAGGAGCAAGAGAGGGGACCAGCAGATCCAGGAAATTACTTTCCTGGATCCTGGTCCTGTCCAGCCCTTTGCTCATCACTGCGGCTTAGGTTTTCTCTCAGTGTCTTTATGAGGTGCATACGTCTTCAACTGAATGCTACACACTGAGGGTCTGAGAGATGGAGTGACTTGCTCTCTTGAGTGGTAGAGCAGGGGTTTGAACCTAAGCCCTTCAGACCCCAAAGCCCAGAACATCTATTGGTAGGAGTAGGGAACTGAGTTGTGTGCTTCTAGTCAGGATTCTCACTGCCATATTCTTCCTTCCTTTCTTTCTTTCTTTCTTAGACAGGGACTCACTCTGTAGTTCAGGCTGACCTTGAACTCACAAGGCCCAGAGTAGCCTTGAACTTGTGGCAATCCTCCTGCCTCAACCTCCCAAGTGCTGGGATTACAGCATGTACCACCATGCCTGGCACTGCCATAGTCTTATCCTTCTCATCAGAGTAGGTGCTTGAGTTCCCAAGGGGAATGTGGGAGCTGCCACCAGTGAAACCAGGAGCATCTCCCACTCATATCCAGCAGTCTCTCAGGGAGGACTGGGACAAGGAGGAAGGAGTCTGGCATCCCCTGCCCACCTCTGCACACCTGTAGTGAAGGTCTTGTGGCACCAGAAGATATTCCTCATGTCATCCAACTTCTTCCAAGATCCCTTGCGGTCCAACAGCCCTCGGATCTTCATGCCCAAAGACCTGAGGGAGAGGGGACAATGAGAATGGGGGACGGGCTGATGGAAGCCACTGTGCCCCCAGCCTGGAGAGCCCTGAGGGGGGTTACTCCCTATAGTAGTGGTGCTGAAGAATCCGAGTGGGAAACAAGTAGTACTCCATTGAGGCTCTGTAGCCTGAGGAGTTCCTGGTTCAACTGCAACCACCCCTGGGGTTTTGGCTGCTTTCTCCAAGTGTCATTCTTGTTATAAACTTTCATTCCCTGCCCCCTCCTGCCTACAGGACTGTGAAACCTGGCTAGTCCGTGCAGTTCCCCACCAGCCAGTTTCTACCAACTTTTCCAGCTTTTTCTCCCAAACATATTCCAACCAAGGCCTGCTCTCCAAACATACCAGGCACATACTTTGTATACTACTGGACTCGTGAGGGTGGAGATGGCGAGCAGAGGAATGTGCCCTAATTGTGGATGTTTAAACTGTTTTTTTTTTTTTTTACAGTATCATTTCACAATGCAGGAGTGGCTGAAATTAAATTGGCTTTCCCTCACTTCCAGGGTTCTGTTCCAGCTGAGTTTCCCCCAGAAAACCATCTCCTACTCTGTGAGGTCTATTTGTTCTCCTAGATACATCTGAGATGCAGAGTCCTTTATGAAGCCTTGTCTGGCCTCCCACAAAACACACATCTTGTATCTTTCACAAAACACTCACCATTTCCTGCATTACATTATAAACATAGGACACATATAACATCCTCCATTAGGCTGTGAGTTCCTTAGGGCAAGGGCTCAGCTCCGTGTGCCCCAACACACCATGCTCCTAATAACCACTCATGGGTAGTGCTGAACCAAAGGAAAGGGAATGGAGCCCAGAACAGGTGGGCTTGTGGCTATCAGTCAATAAAATAGGATGTACAAAATGTGGATGTACCCTGAAGACTGTGGGCAACTGGGGAAGGCAGAGGGCAGATGGGGGCAGGAGGCTTTAATGATCTGACAGGCCCAAGGTTGAGATCACCTATCCCACCAAGTGCTTGCTCACTCACTGTACAATCCTTTGCTCAGTGCCTGACAATCAAAACCCAAGAGATGAGAGAAACTAGGCAGGAACTCAGTCATGACAGCAGAAGCTAAGGAGGCAAATAAGGGAGAAGGGAAAGGACTTCACTTTGCAAGTGCCCTCCACAAATGTCCTTCAGAACACTGTGCAGTCACCCTACTCACAACTCTCCAAACAGTTCCCTGTTCCCACTGGCTTTTCTTAGTGCACACTGTGATCTCCTAGGCTCTCCTCTGCCTACACTTCCACATCCATCTGGGAACCAACTCAGTGCTCTCTCTACCTTCTCAGATGCTCTTCTGGGCCCTCAGGCCTGCCCAGGGCTCCAACCTGCTCTTTTCCTGAAGCCTGGGCCATGGGTGGCCTTCGGCACACTCCACCTACCTCAGACACTCCTGAGCTCTTGCTCAACCCTCACACCCACTCCCCATCCCACTTGCCCTCAGAGTCATTCCAGGCACAGAAGTCCACAGGATGAGGCCCAAGCCCTTGTCCTGGCTTCCTCTGGGCCTCCATATGCAGCTCCTGCTTATTAGCCAGCTAAGTCTCCTATTTCCACCGAAGCAGTTGCCCTTGTCCACAGTCTGTGTTTGGACAGAAGGACCGGCCTACTGTCCCCTTATCTCTTTTCTCCCAGCTGACCCCGTCGTCTCCTGACAGCAGGGGTTAACTGAACTCCTCCCTTCAGCCTGGGTCGTGCTTAGAACCCCAGCTGTTTACTTAAACTGTTAATGGCAGCGCTGACGGCTAATCAACCACAGTCATGCCTCCTTAGTGAAGCTGTGAATTCCTCCTCGCCAAAGGCTATTTTCAAATACTACCACTAGGGAGCCTCCACTGAGAGATTATTTTGTCCTAGGTAGTTGTTTCATTTTCCTCAGAGTCTGCAAAGTAGGGATGGATGTTATTTGTTATTTAACAAGCGAAGGAATCATTTAGAGACTGAGTGAAAAGCAAGGGCACGCAGCTAGAAAATATTGGTTCCGGGACTTGAACCTGAAGTTGGCGGCTCCATCTCCTTAAAGCCTAGGGGCTAGGCCTCTCTGTCTCACTGGACAGGGCTCCCCAGTAGTCCATGCTGTGCTGGAGTAGGTGCTCTGAGAGGTGCAAAACAGGCAGAGAGGAGGAGGCTAAGGGGCAAGGGAAAGGGAGATTAGGGGACAAGAAGGAGTCTGAGGGTGAGTGGGAGGGAAGAACCCGGCAAGGAGAGGGCCTGAGGGCAGAGATGTGAGGTGTGCACTAAGCGTCAGGGCAATGAGCGAGGGTGTAGAGAGGACGATGGTCTCACGCAGGAATGGCATTGAAGAGCAACGAGGCTGTCTTGGTGGCTGAGTAGCGAATGTTGGGCTCCATGTGCAGCAGGGACGGGATGTCAATTTTCATGGGGAATCCAGGCAGGTACCGATTCCCAGGGCTGGGGGTGAGGGGAGCAGAAAGATAGAAACCAGTCAGCGGGACCTGTAGCCCTTTCTTCTTAATTCCTTCCCTGCAGCTCCCCCCATCCCACCCTGCCTCAGGCTCCCCCTTGCTCCTGGCTCTTCCCCTGCTCTTTCTGCTCTTCTCACTTCTGTCCTCTCTGCCAAACCCCATTCCCAGCCCCCTCTTTTCCTGACACGTAAGTGAAACTCTATTTGTTATAAACCCCAACTCCTCCTTCCAGGCTGCCCAGTCTCATTGTCCTATCTGACTCTCCACTTCACTCCCCTCTACCTCCTTCCCAAACCACCATCCTCACTTGTCACCCTGCTCTGCACAAGGTATTGTCTTGGTCAAGGCAAATTTCTTGTCTGATTCCATCTCCTCAAAGCTGCTGACATCCACCATGCGAGGAAATCCAGGGGCATAGATCTTCCAGCTGCCCAGGAAAAGAGGCAGATCAAGCAGAGATGGCAGGTCAAGCTTGGGATAAACAGCCATTTTATTTTATTTTGTTTGTTGTTGGCAGTATTGGGGATTGAACCCAGGTGCTGGGTCCCAGCATCTATTTTTTCCCCCTTTTTTCTGGGACAAGACCTCACTAAATTGCTAAATTGCCCAAACTGGACTCCAATTTACAATCCTCCTCTCCCAGCTTTTCATGGTGCTAGGATTACAGGCATGCATCACCACACCCATCTCCAGCCTCAGCTTTTTTAAAAATATGCTTTCACATTAACACTCCAGAGACCACCCATTTTCTAGGTATGTGACAAAGAAGTGGATTTTCTCCAAGGATACACTGGGTTTCAAGAAAACACTGAATACACTGGGCTTCAAATTTGGATTTGGCAGGTGGGGAATTGAGTCCAGGGCCTTGCACATGCCACTGAGTTACACCCCAGGCCCCTGGATACCATGTGAAGATGACATAAATGCCCATACTAGTTTAGAAAGGGGTTTTTATTGAGATTAAGATCATGATGGGTTTGAGGATGAAGCTGAGGATGGAGAGACTAGCCCAGAGTCACTTGTGAAATTGGATCTGGGTTGCATCAGGGACATCTGGGAGTTGAGTGTGGGTTCATTGATGATATTGGGGTAATTACCGGGTTTTTTGCATATTTATTTTGACTTCATTTTGTTTGGGTATGGGAATGAAACTCAGGGCCTCATGCACTCTATGCAAGTGCTCTGCCACTGAGCTATAGCTACATTTCCAGCCAGAGATAATTGTAGATACTGGTTTCTGGGTCAAAACTCAGGGTCATTATTAGAGTGGGGTTGGGTTTAAGTAAGAGCCTTGACCAGAGTTGGGATCCCAAGGCTGGAATTGAGGTCAGAGTTAGGAACAATCTGATTAAGGCCGAGGTCAGAATATACATGGGAAACAAAGTTAAATTAGGCTACCCTCACCGATAGCATTCTTGTCGGGCCTGGAGCTCCCGCTTCCTGTGATCCAAAAGTAGGGGGAGGGAGTCCTGACAAATAGTTCTCCCTGTGGGGAATGAAAATCGTTCTTCATATAAATCTGTTTCCAAGCCACGCCCCCTCCAGCAAATCTTGCCTAAATCCCCTAACCCTTGAGCCCAGTCCCACAGCCACCTCCATATGAGTTGCATGGGGGATGCCCCCATGCTCTTTGTCATTCATCAGGGGATCTGAGACAACTGCACCCTCAAATTATAAAAATAATCTTCTCAACTGTCACATGTATACCTTTTTTCTAAACCAGAAACTCCTTGAAGGCAGAAGTTGTGCTGTATTCCTGTTTTGGAGTCCCAGAATCTTGCATGGCACCTGGCACCATGCCCAAAACATGCATTTGATAAGTGACAGGTGAATAAATACATTTGGTGAAGTTTTGGATGTACTATGAGGATGGATGAGGTTTCACAGCGAAGTTTATGAAGAGTTCACTATGGGCCATGAGGTGATGTTCACTTGCCTCACTTTGACCTAAAATGTCCATTTTCTCATCCCTGAGACTCATCTCAGTTCACAGAGCAGCCCTAATGTTGCCTGCTTAGGCCAGACAGATCTGGAGGCAGAAGACACTGGAGCCTGGCATCCTAGAAAGTCCCCACAAATTCAATGAGGGATCCTAACTCGCCCCCAAGGGACTTCATCCATGCTAGAAAAGCTAGAAGGAAGGCACAGGGCCTCTCCAGCTAAATTCTCTAAGCATTGAGGTATTCTGTTGAGGTCTAATTAGCTTGCAGGTTAATTTCTCCCTGGGCTCCAGAGGAATTCTCTGGGGAAGTGCAGAGGAAGTCTGTGGAAAGCAGACTGCTTGGCATATATGAGTGTATGTTCACACAGCACGCAATGTACATGTCTATGTGTACCTCTGGGGGAGTAAATAGTGCCCCCAAAGTCCTTTCATTTCAAGGCTTTAATGACAAATTTTCATAATGTATCTACTTTGCAGTGCAGCATTCCTAAAGTCCACACTATTCTCTACACTGTGGGTTCTGGGACACCCCATCCCTGCCCCAAAAGACTTCCACAGTACAGTGCAGCCCTCTTCCTTGGCCCACCTGTTCCTGGACGCAGCTCCATGGCGCAGTAGCCCTCAATCCACTGATAGCAGGGAAAGCAGACCACAGTACCATCTGGGGCTGTTACAACGATGTGGCTGCAGTACCAGGAGTCCTTGCGAAAGAAAGCGAAGCGCTCCTTGTGCAGACGGAGTAGCAAGAGCTCACCTAGCTCTGCGGAGCAGCGCACCTTGTACTTCTGCACCTGAGATGACCAATGGAGCAAGCAAGTGAGGCCAGGGAACTAGCAAGGCCACCCTCGCACCTTGCAAGGCGCAGGACACCTCCATCTCTGCCGACCCACGTAGCAGCATTGTATGACTGAGAAAAAGGCAGCCCTCCATCCAGGAGGAAGCAGGGTCCCCCGGGGGCGGGGGCGTGAGCAGCGTCCCTAGATGTCCCTAGCCACCTCGGCCAGCGGGGCACTCTTGTGTAGCCACCAACAAACAGCAGCACTGTTGACGAAGGCGGGCAGATCCACTCCACAGAAAAGGAAACCCAGGCTGCGACGGGAGGGACTGCTGGCTCAAAGCCCCGCTCAATTACGAGAGGAGCCTGAAAGCCAAAGAAGTCCCGGACCCCTGCCCAGTGCTCCTTCCTCTTCACAGCCCCACCGGGGTAGAGTTTGTCATCCCAGAAAGGAAGAGGACACAAAAGGAATGGTGACCAGGTCGACATGAGCATCCTGGTTTAGCAGGATTTGATGAGTTAGGCAGGAAAAATCCCCTGTCCTTCAGGGTCCCCTACGAGCTCCTCCCCTCAGGGTTTGCGCCTCTCTCCTTTATACTCACGGAGCCGGGGGTGAAGTCCCTGCCCACTCGATCCAGTCGCTGCTTGGGGCTCTCACCACACGTGCCCACCAGTGTGGCAGAGATATTGTCCATTGTGCCGGCCTTCAGGTAGGAACCAGTGGTCACGCACAGGCGGTACACGGCCATGATGGGAGGGAAGGGTGGATGCTCAGCAACGCTGGCCTGGAGGAGGTGAGCGACACCAGGGTGGGTGCTGGGTGGATGCGAGGGGGCTGGGGAAAGTTAGGGCTGAGGAAGGACCAAGCTGTCTCTGGGATGCTCCTGGGCTCTCTCTCACCGAAGCTCCAGGCGGGCTGCTCTGGCTCACTCTCCCCACCCACTGTTGCACCCCAGTACTTGTTTGCTTGCCTCCGGCACAGCCAGTCCCTCTGGCTGACTCAACAGATAAATACCAGAAGTGTGGGTCCACTCGGGAGGGAGGAATCAAACACCGAAATGGAAGCAGGGAGGTGATGCCCATAAGATTAGGACACTGCCCTCCGCCTCGTCAGGCATGCGACCGATGCTCTGGGGCCCCTGTCCACCTACTCTCCAATTTTCTCCAAGATCCTTCCAAAACGTGTCTCAACTGTCCCACATGTGAATGACTCACTACGCACAGAGGAGCCGCACACAGTCATACATCACAGGTGATTGCAGCCACATGCAGGTGAGTCGTACGCACCCCTCAGCATAAGATAGGAGGATCAGGAACAGCTCTGCCGCCACCCCAAACACTCATCCCCTCCCCACGCTTCAGCGTCCATCCCGTCCTTCGGCACACCCGACCTTAGTCTCTCCCTCGCGATAGGGCCGGTCAGGAGATCGGAGTGGCGTCCTCGGCGCAAAGTGCGTAGAGGCCTCATGTAGCATTCTTTGCACTCCAGGTCCCCCCTTGGCCGGGAGTTCTGTGAGAGGGAGCCCGGGTGCCGAGGGGAACGGAATTTGGGTCACACCAGCCGGGAAGCAACCGCCTAGCGTGGGAAGACCACAGCGCGCAGCGGCCCCTCGCGGCCAGTGCTGACACCGCAAGGCACTGAACTGGCCTCCGCGACGCTCCAGCTCCTGCGTCCCAGAGTCCGCCGGGGAATCTCAGTCAGGCAGGCAGAGAAAATTTAAGCAGCCGCGTCTGGGCGACTCACGCTTCTTCCGAATCTGCTGTCCTCTGCCCAGACACACAATTCGTTGTAGGTTCTGAGAGCCCGCACGTTTGTGTGCGAAGAACTCTTTTAGGCTGAAGAGGAAGCAACCTAGCAGGGCCCGGATAGCTCAGTCGGTAGAGCATCAGACTTTTAATCTGAGGGTCCAGGGTTCAAGTCCCTGTTCGGGCGACTATTTTGCGCCTCTACGTTCAATGTTATTTTGGAGGATAAGTATACTAGGCTACTTCGAACAAAGAATATCAAAATACAAACAGTTGCCCTGTTTCGAAAGAAAATGGCCTTAAGTCAGATATGTAATTTCTGAAATTTAAACGAGTGACAGTGGAGGGGAAGATGTTCTCTTAAACCTTACGATGTTGGCTTATTTTTTTAATTGTAAATTGACAAATGATTATTAAAAAATCCTTTAAAAATTGACAAATTATTATTGTATATATTTGTAAGATACAAAGTTATATCTACAATGAGGACGGACCAAATAAAACTAATCAACATCTAGTAACTCAAAAACTTATTTGTGGAGAGGAAATTTGGGAAATTTACTCTCAGCAATTTTGAAACATATAATCCACAATTATTAACCATAGTCACTATGATGTGTAATGAACATTAAAAAAATATTTCTCCTGTCCACTTGAAGCTTTGTACCCTCCGACAATCACCATCACCACATCTGTCCGGCTCTCCAGCCCCTGGTAACTATCATTCCACTCTCCGTTTCTGTGAGTTTGAGTGCTTTAAATTCCACAAATGAGGTCATACAGTTTTGTCTTTCTGTTCCTGGCTTCATTTAGAATAATAAAGAGGAGATGTTTTAGAGCAGCATGTATGCAAACTATGTGTGCGAACGCAAACTTTGTAGTAGGTACATCAAAAAGAGTACAAAGAATTTGGAGAAATTAAATGTAATAATATGTTTTACTTAACCAAATATTCCAAAATCTTAACTTGTAATCAATATGTTTAGAATATTAACGGAATTTTATCTTTGTCACACAGTCTTCAACCTTAGAGCTGACAATATATAATAATTCACACTTCAGGAGTTCAAGAGGGTGTCTACAGTATCCAGCACCTCTAATTGTTTTGTTTTGGGTAAATGACAGGATTGGGGAGACAGGCAAAAACAGGATGCTAAGTAATGTATAAAATTCCAGGGGAAGCTTGAAAGCGAAGGTTCCATGGTGTAATGGTTAGCACTCTGGACTCTGAATCCAGCGATCCGAGTTCAAATCTCGGTGGAACCTTTTTTTTTTTCCTCAGGAGTAAAAAAAATCTATTATCTGTTGCTTTGTAATATGACGTACTCTTCCTCGCCGGAGAGGATCTCAAACCAAAAGCAAGCTAGAAGCCTGTTCTTGTTTCACGCTGGGTAATTGAAATCTCTGTAACGGATCAAGGAGAAAGTACAGGGAATCATTTCTATTTATTGGAAGTTGTACTAATTATGAGATAAGAATGTTATATTTGTGAACGTGTTAAAATGGAGATCAGTTACGAAGAAATAAAGATTCCTTCGGCAGTTTCCATCACATCTTGATTTGGGATAAAGATGCAGACCCCATGGTCTTCTGTCTGGAAGAGCAAGGGGGGAGAAAGTTGACAGCAAAACTGCCATTAGGGTCCTCATAAAAGTAAAATAGAGGGAAAAAGTCCTGGCCTGGCAGCGGTGGGATTCGAACCCACGCCTCCGAAGAGACTGGAGCCTAAATCCAGCGCCTTAGACCGCTCGGCCACGCTACCTGGGTGAAGAGCTACGATACCCGTTATCCTCCTAAGAGAGTAGAAGGCAGAAGTTGGGGCGAAGACAATACTAAACTGGTCTTTTTTTCTACCTTCTTCAAATTAGGACTGGGGAAATATCGCGACCCTGGACCATCGGGCAAAAAAGATGAACCAGAAAAAACAGACACACAGAAATATACAACGAAAGAAGTTTATTTGTGGGGGCCACATCTGGGAGTGTAGTGCGCCTGAGCTGGAAGCACTCCCCAAGCGGGCAGCCGAAACTTTGCACTGTCTCCTTCGCTCTTGTTCGTTTGCTCTTCCTCCCTATTTCTTGCCACCCTTACGCGCCTTCACTCCCACCTGGCTCACGTGCTTTGCGCGAACTACCTCACCTCCAGTGGCCACGGAGAGCCTAACCTCGCGCTCCTGGAACGCCCCGCCCAACTTCCACGTACACACACTCACCTACCCTGCCCCTTCCCCGTGCTAGTACCAGTAAGTCGCAAGATGCCACCACTCGGTAGGTGGCTCTGTGGCGCAATGGATAGCGCATTGGACTTCTAGTTGACGATTAATAAAGCGATTCAAAGGTTGTGGGTTCGAATCCCACCAGAGTCGGTTTTATTTCAATAGTTTAGTTTTTGCTTTTTTTTTTTTTTCTTTCCTTTCCTTTTCATCTGGCTTTTCTTAAAGGCCCCATCCCTTCCCCCCTCCCCCACCCTATCTCTGTGCTTCCCACTTGATTTCGGACCTAACCTTAGTCTCCACTCTGCTCTCTTTACTTACCTGTCTGCCCCGGGGCTTGGGCCATGGAAAGCAGGACTGGGGTAGGAGACAGAAGAGAAGAGAAAGCGGGCGTGGACGCCGAGATAAAGGCAGGCCCCTGGCTCCGGGACACACGGGGATTTAATAACCACTTTATTCCATGCACTAGGGACTTGGGAAAGGAGTGGGACTGAGCTGGGGCAGAGAGGGTACAATCCTAGACACAGGGTGGAGGGGGATAGGGAAAAGGGACAGGAACCGAGGAAATATATATTTATATAGATACTCTAATATAGACCACATCTCACCCGCGCGCTGAGCCGGCGCGCCCCGCCGCCCTCCCCAACACCTCGCCCGGACGCCCGGATCCCTCTGCTGCCTTCGGGCTGGAGTCTCTACCCCACTCCCAGCCACCGCCACCGCCCCCAGAGCTCAGGGCCAAGGTCTCCAGAAAGCGGGTGGCGGGAGCGGCGGGGCCTTGGGCGCCCCGTCTTGTCTGTAAGGCGGCGGCGGCGGCGGCAGCAGTCCGGTGAGGGGCGCCGGCGCGCCAGAATCCCAGGCGCTAGGGGAGCAGAGGGATGGGGACCATGCGCAGCGCGGGCTAGGGGGGCCCTGGTGCACTGGGGGGCGCTGGTGCAGCGCGGGACCAAGGGCTGGTGCGGCAGGATCCAGCGGTGGACGCGGCACTGTGGGCCTCGGATCTACCGGCTCAGGCCGGGGCGGTTTGGGGCGCAGATAGCCGTGCAGCGCGGAGAAGAGCTGGGCGCGGGCGGCCGGGCTGGCGTCGTGCGCGAAGGCCGCCAAGCGGAACAGGCATTCGCGGAAGCCGGACAAGTAGCAGCTGGCGAGCGCCTCGGCGTCCTGGGCTGGGGACCGGGGGACCCCTGGAGCCGCGGCGGCGGGGGCAGCCAGCGGGAAGACAGACCGGCAGGGCAAGGACCCAGCAAGGGTGAGGGAAGGGGCGGGCGCAGAGATACCGAGGTCAGACGGGCGCACAGAGACAGGAAGCCAGAACGATGAAGAGAAAAAATGAGGGAAACACAGACACAGACACGCGGGGTATTATTAACCTCGCCTAGGAGCAGAGCCTGCCACTCCCCAAGCCCACCGTCCACCCCAGGGCTGCCCCAGCTTCCCCAGCCGAGCCTCCAGAGGTACCCCCTCCCTCCGCAGCCCCACCCCTGCTCTGTACCCGGGGACTCCACCCGGCTCCGCTCCCTCAAGTAGCCCACGGCGAACTCCAGTATCTCCGCTTTCTCCAATTTCGGGTTCCGGAGGTTCTGCAGAAGGGAGGGGAGGGCGCAGAGACAGAAAGGGGTGGGGAGAGAGGGGGAAAGTGGCAGGGGGAAGAAGGGAGGGGCGGATACGGGAGCTGGCGGTGCCCCCAGAACGCGCGACCGGATGTGGAGTGAGACGACCAAGAACGGTCCCGTCCCAGCCTGAGATGAAATTGTCCAACCCCAAGGCATGGAACTAGTACCCAGTGTGTGAGGAGAGGGTTGGAAACGGCAACCCAGGAAGTGAAAACCACCGGCCGAACTGAAGCTGGCTGATCTGGGGGTGCAGGGGAGGGGAAGGGGACATTTAGAGAGGCCCAGGGTGAGTGACCCACCGTAGGAGGGAAATTTACAGAACCAGACGGGAAACTCATAGACCCGGCATTCTGAGAACGAGGGGGAATCTGGAATGCGATCCCAAGGACCGGGCTCGGGTCAGGGATACCTTGGGGCCAGGGTCACCCCTCCAGCCTAAGTGCCTACCCCCGTGGGAAGCCCCGGGACGCAGCAATCGGATGATTGGGCGTCCGGACCTAGCGGAGGGACTGACCTGGTCCCGGGTCCGCTCCAGCAGCAGCAGTCGTAGCTCCTCCAGGCTGCGGTTGATGCGGTCCCGGCGCCGTTTCTCCACCAGCGGCTTCAGCATCTGCGACCAGCGGGAAAGGGAGAGCGGGCCGACCGGACCGAGACTCAGCGCCGCCGCGCCGGCGTCCGGATCCCGCCGCTGGGAGAGCCTCCTTCCACCTTTCCCAGGACCCCCGATTGCCTAGGGCCGGGCCCACTTCATCCCTCTCCACTCCCCCTCCCACCGCCCCTGGAATCCCTTTCTGAAGCTCGCCTCCTCTCTCTCCCGGGTCTTCTGTATTCTCCTCTCTGAGTCTCGTCCTCCCTCCTCCCCACTCTGTGTCTCTCCTCTTTTCTCTCTACGTCTCTCCGTCTTGTGCAGTCTCTCTCTGCCTCTGTGGAGAACTCTAGGAACCCTCTTTGCGCCCGGGCAAGTGGGCTGCACGGTGCGGGGGTCAGAGCGGGCGGCCCTGAGTGTGGAAAGGGAGACACCTAGCGCGACCGCTCCCCTTTTCCCTCAAACCAGTCTACGCCGCCCCCCTTCACTGCTTTTCCTAAAAAATCTTCAATCGCGTCTCAGACCTCTGGAACCAATCCCCAGGGCCTTCTGTAAAGACTGCTTTGGGTCAGCTGTGACTCAAGCCCTAGTGCAGCTAGGGCCCATTCCCGCTCTTTCCGCTCCCAATCTCCTTCCTTGGCTCCCTCTTGCTTATTTTACTGAAATTCTGATCCCCAGCCCCCGGCCTCTCCCCCCCCACCCCGCCCCCTTAAGGTTCCGCATTACCCAAGCCGCTAGACCTCTGCTTCCGGCCGCTCACGCAGGTCCTGCTCTGACCCTGTCCCTTTCTTCATCAAACTTTGCAGCTTCCTCTCCAGCGCCTGGCTCCTTGGACCCTCCCAACCCCGGGCACCTCTCTCCTTTCAGCCCTGCGTCCCCATCTTCACCCTTGATCCACGGTGTCAGGGCCCAAGTTCCCAGGCCGGACCGATTTCTGCCCCCTCCCCTCTCGCCTCTCACCTTGGGGCCGTCCCTATTCTCAGCTCTATCCCGGGTGACCATTGCTCCTCCGGACCCTGGCGCGGACCGGGTCCCCGCTTGCCTTGGTCCTTATATCCCGCCGCGCCGGGGTAGGAGGGATAGGCCACGGCCCCGCCCCCTTCGGCAGGCACCTGGATCCTGCGGGGCCAGGACCCCGGCACGAGGCTCCCGGAAAGGCGAGGAGTGAAGGGGGGAGGGGAAGAAGAGGAACTGGCCTGAGAGTGTGGGAAATGGGGGCCGAATAGGCACCGGCTGGTTTAAGGACCATAAGGCTGTATAATGAGGCGGGACACTGCTGAAGGGAGGAGGCTATTGTGGGGAGATGGAGTTTCGGTGTTTTGGGACAGAACTGAAAGGTGAAATTCAGAGAGCTTTCCTAAAATTGTAGTTTTTTGGAGGTTCACTGTACCCCCACGAACACAGAAATAAAATTAGCAGCCCTCAGCCTCCAGGCTAAATACCTTAAATCGTCGCCCAAATCCCCCTCCTGCTCAGTATAGGGAATAACTGTGCAACACAAGTGTGCTGGCCTGATTCAACTGGGACTCTGCCTGGCGGTGGAAAAGGCGCACCGTTCACTTCTCCCATTATCTGCGCGCTGGCTGTGCCCACGAGACACTGATCTGTGTTTGGACAGTTCAAACTGAGAAATGCAGGAGAGGTCCAGGTTATCCCTGCAGATCTAGTGGGAAGGGCAAATGTGTCATCAGGCTGCTATTATAAAAGCAAAGAGAGTAGGTGCTCCGGGAAAAGATTTCCTTGAAGATGACTGGAGTAAAGGGGGAGCAAGGGGTGCTTCATGGAAGAAAGATCAAGTCTGTAAAACCTGAGTCGAAGTAGAAAGATCTTTCCACTTACAAGTATTTCGTTCAAGACTTAACTCAGGAACATGGCTAATGGGAAACTTCATACAACGGTGCCCGTGTTTGGAGGACCTTCTCTAACTGTAGCGGAGCAGGAAGCAGGCAGTTTTCCTAAAGGGACAAAAGAAAGATACAAAAGAGGGATCAACACCTACCTCAAACCAAGAGCATGACCCTCTGCAGAAGGGTGCGTGAACACCTGGAGACTTCAGGACGAAGTGCCTGAGGAGATAAACCAGAGATTTAATGTGACAAAAAGAGTGCCACAGACAAGAACACAGAAAGACAGGGTTACAAAGCAAGACAGAGGATAGCTGTGGAGTCAAAGACAAGTGGAGCTTCCTCCAAGTCCTTCCTGCGCCCCCTCTCACACATACCCTGATTTTTATCATAGGGGGGAAAAAAGAGAGAGAGAGAAAACCTGCCTTGCCAAAGCCTGAAACTGGAGGGCCCCAGATTTTGAGAAGGGGGTTCCCATTTGGGATCAGGGCCCCCAGCACATCCCACCTCCCCTACCTCCGCCAAATGGGAGGGCATATGTGTGGCCTCAGCAGCCCCCGCCGCCCCCCTCCTTGGGAACCTGAGCTCGGGTTGAGTTTTTCTCACCTGCACTCGAGGCTCGGGGCCCTGGGCTGTTCGCACCCGGGTGTGGGGCCGCCCCTGGCCATATGGAGTGACTTTATGGCCGGGTGGCCGGATCCAAGCCGGAGGAAGAATGACCTGGAGCTCCACCCACGTGAACCATTGCGGGCCGTATCTTCCCTGAGCCAGCGCCCTAGGCAGTCTGCCTGGGCATATTAGCCTCAGCCTCCTACAAAGAGAGAACTACGAAAGACTTTAGTGTCGTTTGCATTGGTGGTTCAGTGGTAGAATTCTCGCCTGCCACGCGGGAGGCCCGGGTTCGATTCCCGGCCAATGCAGCTGCACTACCGTTTTGTTTCTGTTTTTTTAACTCCCTCTTTTTTTAAAGAGAGGAAACAATAATTCGATGACATTTCTAATACGTCACATCTATTTAAACATTTCTATCTAACGTAAAGTGTAGCCTTTTGTCTCTTGGAAAGCCCGATCTAGACCCTGATTCCTTAGGCCCTCACATGCCCCTCCTCCCAGCCCGAGGGTCCTGTCGCCCCCACATCCCTTCCTCCACCCCTGGCCCGCACCTCCACAGGCGTGACCCTGAGAAAGGACGCGGGTCTCCGATCCCTGCCCCGGGGGTCCTCTCGACTCTCGGCGAGGAGGGGGAGTTCTCCCTGCCCCCACACTCTAAATCCCTCGCTCTTCTTTCCACTTCTCTTCTTCTCCCTCTTATTTTCTGTTATCTGAAGAGCACTTCCTTTGCTTAAGTCTATGGGCCCCGGCCTTTTTTTGTCTCGCCGATTTTCGGGGCTCTGAAGGCCTCTTGGTGACTACACTGCTCACAGTCTTTACAGATCTCTTAGCGACTGCTGCTCGAAGTCTCTTTCCTCTGGGTCTTTAGTGGTCTCTGCGGCCTCTGCTTCTGCGCTCCAAGTCTGGCCCTCTTGAATCTCTCCTCTTGTCTCCCCTCTCTGCCTGTGTGCCTCTGGGTCTCTCCAGCCTCTGTCGCCGCCGGGACTCTGCGCTCCCACGATCCCGCCATCCCCTGGGAAGCTCGCGCTCTCGCACTTCCAGGTCCGCCACACCTCCCCGCACCGCCCCTTCCCGGCCGCTTTGATCCCGCACGCGTCGCGCCTGCAGGCGGGCGGGAGGGCGCGCGGCCACCTGCCGAGGCCACTTGTGCGCGGGGACGGGGGTAGCCCGGGTCCCACACTCGCAGCCCCGGCTTCCGCTCCCTTCCGGCGCGTTCCGCCCTCTCGGCGCTCCTCCTCCCGCGCTGTCTCACGCTGCGGCCGGGTCCGTGCACCGAGGCTGGCCCGTCTTAGTGGATCTTGATCTATCTCTGAGTCTGTGTCTCTCTCCCTGGTTTCTGTCTCCTATCTCTTTCAGCCCGTTTCATCCGGCCTAGGGTCTGGGTCTCCGTGGGGACTGTGTCAATGACAGACCGTGCTCTCCTCTCGGCTCTAAGCCTTGACAGTGGTACCAGAAGGAAACTGTAATCAGGGCGTCTATATAGCTGTGGGCGCAGCATCCGGTCTGGTCGCTCCTTGAAGCTTACTTGACAGTGGGAAGACAGAAAATAATTGAGAAAATAGAAAATATTACAGGATAATTTCAAATAGTTATGGGGGGGCGGGCAGTAGTGACAATGACTCAACAGAGTATAGTGCTCTCGTAGTCCTGGTGGTCAGAGACCGTCTCTAGGAAGAGGTGACCAAGGCTCCTTTCTGTGTCCTGTGGAGGGACATAACAACCCCAAACAAAACAGGCAGTGGTCTCTGTTCTTACAGGCCATGCATTCTTGCAGAGGACACAGTCGATGATGTACTTTTTTTTTTTTTTTTTTTTTTGAGACGGGGTCTTGGAACCCAGGAGAAGAGAAGCCTGGAGAGGTCACCAGGAGAGAGGAAGTTGAGACTCCACCCGCTGTGCCCTCTGTGTTCCACAGAAGCCCCTGCATGGCAGCACAGGAGCCCCCTCCTACCACCCCCACGTGGGCCACTGTCGAGAGGGGAACCAGCAAGAGGCTGGAGACCCAGATGCCTGGACATGCACATGTGCTGCTAGGCTGCTTATATACACAGTCACAACCAGAACACTCACAAGCATAGGCCCTCGCTGACACAGAGAACTCCCCTGCTGCCTTCAGACACAGACTGATGACAGTGCTAGGTGTGTTTTCACAGGCCACACCTGCACCAGAGCAATGAACAGGAGAAAACCACCCAATTAGTCTCACCTGGGGGGCAGCGCTAGGTTTTAAGGATTTGAAGATTCTACAGTTTTAAAAAATACAGAAAGTATTATTTAGAATGAAACAAGAACACAACAATTTATTAATTTAAAAAGCTAATAAGTATGGTGCTGCACACCTGTCATCCCAGCACTCTGGGAGGTGGAGGCAGGAGGATCATAAGTTGAAGCCCAGTCTGGGCGACTTGGAGACTTAGCGAGATCCTGGCTCAGAATAAAAAATAAAAAAGGGGTCAAATGCCACAAAGTCCAGAAAAATAATTAACTTGTATTAACTGCCTACGCACCTCTATAATACTTTCCACAGAGTAGCTGTTGGCTCTGATATTTCAAATCTTGTGTCCCTCTATCTTTGGACACCATCATGTCACACTTGCTGTCCGGCTTTGCAACTGGGAACGGTGACAGTAGTCTTGCAGAAGCCACTCTCACACCAGGTGGCAAGGCTAAGGTAAGGATATGTGAAAATGACTGCAAATCATGGAAATATACCAGATGAAACTGCAAATCCAATGTTTCTCCAGCTCACCTTCTCCATGACCAGATTCCCCAAGTCCACACTGTGGTGAGAGCAACAATGGAGAGGCAGCTGGGGAAGTAGAAAGAGACCACCTGTGGTTAAAACAGCTAATGTTTGTGAGATTTACAGAAGCCCTGAACACCTTGCTGGAACCTTCCCCGGGAGCCTGTGTAAGTAAGAGTCCCTGGAGTTCCTTAGCTTCCTGGTGATTCAGCCTGTGCATTTGAAATTCTTAGTTCACATCTTGAATGGGCTCTTAGCCTGCTTAGAAAGCTTATTCTTGTAGTCCAGGTAGTTTTTCTACCTTTCAAAATGAGCATTTTATGTCTTTCTTGCTGTGTAGTTCAGGTTGGCCTCAAACTGGTGGGTCCTCCTGCCTCAACCTCCCAAGTGCTGGGATGATAGGCATGTACCACCAGGCCTGGCTAGTCAACATACATTATGCAAAGTATATCATTTGGTCAGGCACTATGGCGCTTGCCTGTCATCCCAGCTCCTTGGGAGACTGAGGCAGAAGATAGCAAGTTCACAGCCAACACTGGCAATTTAATGAGACCCTATCTCAAATTAAAAAATAAAAAGGGTTCAGGATGTAGCTCAGTGATCAGATACTCCTGTGTTCAACCCACAATACCACAAAAAAACTTTAATTAATTAAAAATATTATTTGGCAGATGGTAAGTACTATGGAGAAAAAGCAGAGAAGGGATCATTTCAGACGGTCTGATTCTGGAAGGACTCTTCAAGATGGTGGGAGTTTGAGAGGTGAGGGGGCAGGCTGGGGCCGAGTGTGCCAGGCAGGAGGAACTGCTGCCACCAAAGACTCGAGGTGGCAAAGAGACTGGCTTGTCAAGGGAGCGGAGCAGCAAGTGGCTGGGCAGGCTGGCAAGGAGGTGGCCAGCGCAGGAGTGGCAGGAGGTGACATGGGGTGTGGCAGGGGCAGTTTAGGCAGGACCTTCTAGATCCTGGGAAGGACTTAGCCTTGTGTGAGATGAGAAGTCGTGGGAGAGCCCCTCCGCCCCATTTTGGTTTCATCTTATTTGGGGAATTTTTTAGTATATGTGCTGCCGAAGTGGGCACTTATTTTGGGAATTTTTATGTAATTTCAAACTTTCAGAAAAGCGGCAATAGTACAAGGAATTCCTGTATACTCTTTTCTCAGGACGAGTGAGTGTTTGCATTTGCTCTGTTTGCTTTATCAATTCTTGTCGACTAGTATATGGATGCGAAATCTTTATTTTCTAAACCATTTGGAGGTAAAATTGAAATATAGGGCCCTTTTGCTTTTTAATTTGGTTTCTCAGGTCAGGCATGGTGGCACACGCCAGAGGCCAGCCTGGACTACATACTGAGTGCAATCCCAGCCTGGACTATGTTGCTATAGAGAGACCCTGTCTCAAAAAAAACCCACAAGAAAAAAAAAAAAAAAGGCTGGTCTCTGGCTGCTTCATCAAAGTGAGATTCATGTTATTGAGCTCATGCATTTTTGGCAGGACCATCAGCACAAAAGTGTTTTCTCAGTGCATCAGAAGATACATGTCAAGCTGAGCATGGCTGTGCACGCCTATAATCCCAGCACTCAGGAGGCTAAAGCAAGTGGATCGCTGAGAGTTTGAGGCCAGCCTGGACTACATGGTGAGTTCAAGGCCAGCCTAGACTATACACTGAGCCCCTGTCTCAAAAGACCAAAATTTAAAAAAAAATTGTCCTCATTCCCATGGTTAAAATGGCGTTCACCAGGGTTTCTATGTCATGTGTGTGTGCGCACGTGCATGTACAGTGCTAGGAATTGATCCCAAGGTCTTCACATGGAGCTACAATCTGGGACACTTTTTACTTATTTATTTACTTATTTTTATTATTTTGAGACAGGGTCTTGCTAAATTGCTAAGTCTCCCAGGCAGAGTTCAAACTTGGGATCCTCCTGACTCAGACTACCAGAGTGCTGGGACTATAGGCATGGCCACCATACCCAGCTAGTAATTAATATGAAACTCACAGAAAGACACTTTGAGACTTTTTACTACTCATACCTCATCAAAAGTTCACTCACTAGTTTGGTAGCCCTTGCTGATTTCTAACTCCATCACTGCTTCTATAGTAATTAGTTGTCAGTTTGCCATAAGTTTTCCTTCCCCAATCCCATTTATTTATTTATTATTTTATATTGGTAAGAACTTTGGATTCTTATTTTATACGATTATTATTTCAGGGTTTTTTGAGACAGTCTTAGATATAAAAATAAATGTATATGGGTCTGGGGATTTAGCTCAGTGGTAGAGTACTTGCCTATCTAGTATAAGGCCCTGAGTTTAATCTCCAGCGTCCCTCCCATCCCCGCAAAAGAAATTGCTGACTTGATTCAATGTTGACAGAAAAGGGAAGAATCAGAGATGATTCTAAAATTTTTAGTCTCATCAATCAAAGGAATAAATGGCTTTTCCATTTATTAAGATGGATTGTTATGTAGTCCAGGCCAACCTTGAGCTCAGGTTGGCTGCCTTGAACTCACGACCTCCTGTTCAGCCTCCTGAGTGCTGGAACCATAGACCCTCTGGCTGAGAAGAGGGTTTCTGTAAGAGGAGATGGCAAGCATCCGTGTCAACTGCTACTGATTAGTGATAGATAGCTTTAGCAGGGCAAGTCACAAGACAGAGCAGGGACGTGCTTGCTGGGAAACCTACGAATGTTGCTATGGGGGCCTTACTCTCATGACCTCATCTAATCCCGATTACTTCCTTGGGATGACATTTTGGGGGACACATTTAAGCAACAGACAGCTCTTGTGGTCTTGTTGGATTTTGTTCTGTTTTGTGTTGTTTTTTCCGAAACAGGGTCTTGCTATGTAGTTCAGCCTGGACTTGAACTCGCTATGCAGCCCAAATTGGCCTCGAAGATGCAGCGATCTTCCTGCCTCGGTCTCCCAAGTGTTGGGATTACAGGCGCGCGCCATCACGCCCGCCTCTTGTTGGTCCTACACAGAAGAAATTACAGTGTGTGTAGGCTGATGAGAATAATCCAGTAGAGGAAAATGTGACGGTTTAGAAAAAAGAACAAGGTCTTTGAGTAGGCCAGGGGGGAGGTAGAATCTCTTCAGTGTAGTGGTTGTTCAAAGTTCGGTGGAGACGACCTTCGACAATAACGTGGAGGGAGGAAGAGTGTGTGGTTATAGCCTTGGGTAGGTAGTTGTGATTGTGGGGTAGAGGGAAACTTCATAATGCTTTATTTTCTCAATGAAAAGGGAAGAAAATCTGAGGGACGATGCAGAGGGGATATGTGTTGCGCGGTTAAAAAGAATAAAATAGTCGTATAGAAGAGTAAGAGGATGAATGGGTTGGGGAACATAATATGATTGCTGAGCAGCACCAGGACACTACTTGAGTTTAGTGAAGTTATGAATTGGAATTACCACTAAAAAGACTTTTGCAGGTCAGCAAGAGATTGAGCCTCGCAAGAGGGCGCTGGCAGGCTGGTTGACTTCTACTGATCTTCTCAATAGTGTGTAGCTTCTCCAAAGTAAAGGACTGTAAAATAAGCTGTTTTTTCCTTTTTGGAGGAAGCAATGTCTGTTACTAAAACTATGAACGCTGTGAGCAGGATTCGAACCTGCGCGGGGAGACCCCATTGGATTTCGAGTCCAACGCCTTAACCACTCGGCCATCACAGCCGCGTGCGGCCCAGGGCCTGCGTAACTATAGCTGCCTATCAATGTACCCGCCTCCTGCTGGCCCCGCCCCGGCAGCTTCGAGACTACTGTGCGCATGCGCTCGGCTTGGCGACGGGATGCAGCCGCGGTTTTCTCGTACTCTTTTCTCACAGAACCTCAGTACGGGTCGCAACAAAACAAGCCAAAACCCGAGTTCAGTTCCCCTTGCCCTTGGAGACAAGGGGATGGTATGTCTGCTTCCCACCTTGAAAGCAAAGTGAATCTCTGCCTCCAAATTCATACTAAAAGGGCACCGCAAAGAACATACATCGCAGAAGGAGTTGGCAGGTATGCTAAGAAGTATGTTTCAAGGTGCGTCAGGGAAGTGTGGAAGTTTCTTCGCAGCAATAATATACCATCTCTTCTAACAGGCCTAGGCACCGCTGGGATTCGAACCCAGGATCTCCTGTTTACTAGACAGGCGCTTTAACCAGCTAAGCCACGGCGCCGACAGGAAGGGGTTTGACACCAGAGTTAGATCAGCTGTTATTGTGTGCCAGTGAGTGCAGAGTAACCACAATACTGAATAAAGGCCGCAAGGTTTTCAGTGACTCAGTATTCTCCAAGTTCCCCATTCCCTTTCAGATTCGGAGCGTGAAGACTGACGCTCCACCTTTCCTTCCCCAACATCATCTCGGGCCTACTCGACAAACGAATGGGTGTACCTTCGCTACTGAGATGATCTGCTGAAAGGCCATCCCGAGTGGTGAGCAAAAAGCTAAAAGAGCCACTCCTGTAATCCCAGCATTTAAGAGGCTGAGGCAGGAGGATCGCCATGAATTCAAAGGCAGCCTGGGCTCCAAACACCCTGTACTGTGCTCACTTCAGCAGCACATATACCAAACACCCTGTACTGCCTCAGGGCACTACAGGATTGAGTAGGCTTTCCCCTTTCTCCCCACAGAGCCACAAGGAGTCCTTGGTCACAAGTTGTCCCGTCTCTCCTTCCAAAACAAACCCAGCCGAGGTAATGGTGGAGAGGAGTAGGGCTTGAATCAAGTGTAGACTTAGCGGGCTCAGCAAGGCCTTTTGGCTGGAAGGGAAATAGCAAAGGAATGGGGCTTATCAGGAGATGGACCTGCCCACCCTACTGTCTTTCTGGAAGCAGGGTGTACTCCTCCCCTCACCCAAACCCAAACACTTCATTTCACAAAGTCCTGGTGGTTTTTTTTTTTTCTTTTTGTATTAAAAAATAACAGACAATATCAAAAACACAAATGCCACTGGTAGAGGGTAGAGCTGAGAACGCCTGGGTCCCACCTGAGGGGCAGCACCAGGGACTCCATGGTCCACCAACCTCCTCCACCCTGGAGCAGCTAGCTAGGGGTTCAAACCCCTGAATCCTGCTTGGGCTCCAGGCTCCTCTCCTTCCATTTGATGAAGGAGCAGGAGAGTGAGCTGTCTCCCCCAATAAATAAGTGCAGCCCCAACCCTCAGGACCAGATTCAGGCTCAGCTGGGATTTAGAGAGACCACTTCAGCAGCTTATCAGCAACATTATCCAGAAGAAAGGACTCCTCACCAGGCTAGGCCCAAAAGTTCCACCCTCTGTTCCCTAAGAGGCCAGAAGCAGCCTCTGGATCCTGGGCTGGTGATGGGGGTCCTGCCCCCTACAGCGGGAGAAGCTGGGGCAGTTTCCTATTGGTTGGTCCAGCCACGTGTGAGTAGCAACATGAGAAAAGGAAGCCTCTCAAGGATTCCAGGAAGTGGCCCCCAAACGGAGTCTAGCTGGTGCCATTTTCTGCAGCAGGTAAGGCTGAGCTGGATGAGCTCCCACCTTGCTCTTCCTCCTCCATAGCTGAGTCCTGAGAGCTTGAAACCTTGGCCCCAGCCTGGGCCCCGGGCTCCTCACTCCCTTCACCCTCGCCTCCGCCCTCCTCCATGGGCTCCAGCCCCAGTCCATCCAGCTCTGAGAAGAGTGGGTGAGCAGAGTGGCCAGGGTCTTGGGTGCTGCTGCCACAGTCCACACAGGCCTTGGAGGGAGAAAGGGGATATCAGTGAGTCAGACCGAGTCCTTACTGCCAATCTGCCAGAGCAGCTCCCCACCCAACCTACCCCAACCCAACCGTGCTTCCCAAAATGTATTCCCAAGAAACAAGTCAAATAAATGCCCTTGGGTCCAACAAGGTGAGAAAATGCTCTGTACCCTCTATCCAGGCCCGTGATGGAATCATCACAATGTACATTAGCATAGGATGAGCTCAGAAAAGTTCTGCAAATACTCTTGTGGTTTAATACTATGTAATCAAGTGGAAAATTTAGTGGGATCAATGTCCTTCAGAATTAATGACCCATGGACATCAAGATTCAGCCCTTAGCCTGTCTCTTTAACCTGAACTCAGTTATTTTTTCTTTCCCCTTCTCAGACTTCTTACCATCACATCAAGGGCCTGAGGCAGCTGGCCCTTCCGGACCCAGGAGTGCACAGCACCCAGCTCCCGCCGCTGGTCCTCTGAGAACCGAGGCTGCTGCTTCTGCATGGCCCGGAGCCGCTCCCGGTCCTGCTTCAGCACAGAGGCCATGTCCCTGTGGGAGGAAGGAGTTCAAAGGGCACAGGCTAAGCCAGGTATGGTAGCACACGCCTGTAATCCCAGCACTCGGGAGGCTGAGGCAGGAAGACTTCCCCAAATTCAAGGCCAGCCTGGGCTACATAGTGAGCTCAAGGCCAGCCTGAACTACATAACAAGACTCTGTCTCTCCCTCTCTCTGACACACACACACACACACACACACACACACACACACACACCCGTAAGAGCAAAGATTGGAATCCAGGGCCAGAGCCAGGACCCATGAGGCTGTAGGCTGCCATTCATCCGCTACCACCAGTCCCCTGGACAACCTCCTCCTCTCCTGAACTCAAGGAGGCACCTAAGACCAGGAAATGTGTTAGCCTGGGAGACATAAAAAGAGGGCTCCAAGGGGTCAGGAATGGATAGGAGCCTCCATTTCAGAACCAGCCCCAGAAAAGAGAACCCCAAGTTAGCTGAGCATCAAAGGTAGGCCAGCCTCCCTACTACCTCTGACAGGGAGGCAGAGGTGGCCTTTGAACACCTCACCTGGAGGGCACCTGGTAGGTCATCATGACACGCTGGTCAGCATTGGCCATGAGCAGCCAGATGGGATCTTGGAGCACATACTTAATGACCTGGTCCCCAGGCTCAGTCCTGGCCTGCGTGGCCCCAGCCTCAGCCTCTGAAGAGTCAATGCTGCCAAAGTACTTGCTAGTGTGGCTGCTCTGACTGCTGCCTGTGGAGTTGGGGGTGGGGGGTCAATAGAACCAGCCAGTGCAGCGGCCCATCCCAGGGCCTCACCAGACCTCCCTCAAGGGCCACGTGTCCAGCATAGCAGGCTCACCAAGACAGTGCCTGGCCCCCCACTTCCCCAGTCACTGACCTCCCTTGGAAGTGCTGAAATAAGGGCACTCACGAGTAATGCTGGCTGAGGTGCTACCACCCTCATGGGAGCCCGAGCCAGACCCAGAGCCCAAGCCAGAGCCCAGGGAGCCCGAAGCTGCAGAGCCTGTGCCAGAGCGAGAGTCCTCTTGCAGCAGCAGCTCCAGCAGGTCACTGGAGCCAGAGAGCGCATCCTGATTGGAGGACTCAGTTACCTCCACCTGGAGAAAGGGGAGCGGAAGGGAAACAGGCAGGGTGTTAGAGTCAGCACCTGGGCTTCCCTGCAACTGCTTCCATGGTGGGGTGAGAAGGGAGGCACACCCAACCCAAGCGATCTCTGCTCCCCACTCCATGACACGGGGCCAAGCTGAGAGAAGAGAGTTGACGAAGAGGAGGGATGTGATGCTGGACCCTTTCCAAGTGGCAGATGTGCTCTCGGAAGTTACTGGGATGTCCTCGCCACCTGTCAGACAGACAGGACTGTCCCTTCACAGGAGGCAGCCAATTTCTGCCTTGTTCAGAAATTCAGCTGGGGTCTCCCACCCACCACAGTCTCCAAGAGGTGAGATACCAGCCAGGGAGACTCCAAGGCAGGAAGCAGCTCAGGTGGAAGAGGGACAGGGGCTGAGAGCTGAGGGCTGAGGGGCTGGCAGCAGAGTGCCCCCTGTAAGTGCTCACCAGTCTGGTCTCCGGCTCTGCAACCTCCTCACTGGGAGGCGGGGGCCCAGCACTGCTGCCGGGGCCCCCTGCAACAGCACCCCCCTCGGTGCGGGAGGGCTCCTCCAGCTGCAGCAGATTGAGCTGGAGCGGGGAGCTGCATCTTGAGTTGAACAGTGGGGAATCTGGGTGGTGTGGGGGGCTGGGGGGCAGTGGCAGCAGGGAGGGCGAAGGCGAGTGGGAGGTGGGGGTAGGAGGCCCCTCAGCAGGGGCCTGGTGTATCCCATAAGGACAGCTGGATGGGGTAGGGAACAGATAGTTAGGGAGCACCAAAGCCACCATTGGGGTTACCAGGGGGGCAGGGAAAGTGGCAGGGGGCACAGAAGTCGGGGTAGGGGGAAGAGGTTGGTGGCCTCCTCGAGGGGAGAACACTGGGAGGGGGTAGGGCTGGACCACCGCTGGGAAGGGGGTAGTAGCTGGTGGGGGTGGCCAGGGGCCAGAGGGGGGCACAGGTGAGGGGTGGGAGACATAGCAGGGGACTTCAGCCCGGGGGGCCTGGTGGTGGCGAGAGCGCTTGGCTTTGGATCGGCAGTGGAGTCGGCGACTAGGGGGCATGGGGCCATGGTGGCAGCCTGTGGGGAGAGACTAGGGTTAGTGTGGGCCTCAGCCTGATGATTAGAGCCTCTGCTACCCCCACTGCCCTGACACTCTGACCAGGGAGAGGGCAGGCAAAGGCCCCAGAGAGAGCTGCTCAACCCACACAAAACACAGGACTTGGGAGGTGGCGACACCTTCATGGAAGAATCACAGCAGCCAGGACAGGGGGATTTATTGAGAAAGGAGCCAGAGAAAGGCAAGGTTACATGAGGAGTCAAGATGGAGATGAGCAAAAGACAGAGGCGCTGGCAGATGGGAAGAGGCAGAGCGGGTCCATGGGTGAACAGGCAGGCGGTTCCAGTCCATCTGCCAAACTCCTGCAGGCACTGTCAGCCTGGATACTCCTGCCAGTCAAAACTGTGATCTGCCTAGCTCGCCATGGAGTGAAGAGGTGGGCAGGAAAACATGGGCCTGAGTCCAGAGTTCTGTATCCACTGTACAGGGCCTCCCTCAGGCAGCTGGAGGGGCTGTCTTCCTTTTCCCCTTAAGACCCTAACCCCGCCTGAAGCTGGCACACGGTCTATGTAGATCTCTTGATCAGTGACATGTGAGTCCTAGGTGAGTATATTTCCTGCCCCTGCCCCAGACTAGGCCTGAAGTAGCTTACCTGAAACAGAGCACCTCTGCCTGCCCGTCTCCGTGCCAGCTCCCCAGGCTGGCACTGCAGCCTGGCACCCCAGCCTTAGCAGGGGAGAGGCCAGCAAGAGACCTGCCCCTAGGCAGGGCCCTGGTGGTGGAAGCATCCCCAGAGCAGGAGCATCTCCCTCAAGGCCCATTCCTGACAGTCTGGCCCTAGACACGGCAGAGGGCAGCTCAGGGAACCCCTGGGGGGCTACCTCGTTCACCAGGGGCCGAAGGGGCTGTGGAAGAGCTGTCGAGTCCACGCAGCCTGCCAAGGTCTCGGAAGCGGCTGAGGAAGGCTTGCTCTTCCTTCTGCGTGTGCAGGGACAGCACAGCCTTGGTCAGGCCCACTGGGCGGTAGGCATCTGGGGCTGGATCAGGAGCTACTGTGGGGCTGGGGGCGGGGCCCAGGGCTAAACCAGGCAGGTCCTCCATCATGATGATGTCTGAGGAAGGTGAGATGGAGAAAGGTCATCAGAATCATCTCAGGAGTCAAGGCATCCACACCACACATTCCCTGCTAACGGCCCACCCAAACCCTGCCTCTACCCCACAGTCAAGGCTGGGCCTTGTGTGCATCTCCTGACCACCTTCCTGCTAAGGGCTGTCCCTGGATCTTCCTCTCACTCAAAACTGTCCCAGGACAGAAACTACTCAATCCCTTCTGGCAGCCACTGCCCTGCCAGGAACCCCCAGGGGCAACACCTTTACAACTCTCATTAGAAGGAATGCCCACCCTGCCCTTCCTACACACACACTTTTTTTTTTTTTTTTTTTGAGTGCAGGGATCCAACTCAGGGCCTTGCACTTGCTAGGCAAGCACTCTACCACTGAGCTAAATCCCCAAGCTCTACACACATTTTTTAGGTCAATACCCAAAGACCCTCTAGAGGTCTTCACCATTTGCCTCAGGCCCTCTGTGATCAGCATCTCAGGGTTGGGCCCCTCACCTCTACCCTACATTTTATGTTTTTTTTTTTTCCCACCCTCTCAACTTTATGTTTCAACTGACAGAATACAGGAAGAATGGGGAGGAGCAAGCAGCAGAGGCTGGCAGGCAGATAGCAGAGAGCAAACAGCAGTAGCCCCAAATTAAAAGGGAAGCCTCCTTCTCTCCATTTGGGTAGGAGGGGGAAGGGAAAGGCTGGCAAGAGGGGGCTTGGCTGAGAGACCAACTGGAGCCCAGGGACTGCCCCCCTTTCTCCACACCCATACCCGACTCCGGGGGCTTCTTGTCTCCCACATGGACGATGGTAGAGCTGAAGCTACACTGACTGGTGACCGACACCACACTCTCTGCCTTATTGGCCAGGGCAAGCGGACTCAGGGTGCCTCCCACCACTGGCTCCTTCCGAAGAGTGGCCCCCTCCCCAGACAGCACTGCCGATGGTGGATCTGTACGGAGAGATGTCACCAGTTACCACCCCCACCCCACTGTGAGGTCAGGAAAAGAAATCCCAGGGAAGAGGAGGAGGGACTGACAGTAAGAAGGACTCTGGAGATCATGAGGCAGGGGAAGGGGGTGGGTACAGCAAGGTGGGGGTCCCTAAGGCAGAACTACAGAGACCCAGGGACACTGGGCTGGGGCAGGGCAGTGGAAGCCACATGTGCACTGGGTCTTTACCTTTCTTGGCCCCCACAGGGACTGGACCTGTCCTTTGCTTGTCATCATCAGAGGCTGAGGAGGCAGTATAAGAGGAGGAGGAGGCACATTTTCGCTTAGTTGTGCTGGGGATATTGCAGCTCTCCAGGTACCTGATGATGAACACAGCAGAAGGCATAAGGGCAGAGACCTGGGCGGGGCAGAGGCAGGGGTGTGGGAGAAGGTGCCAGGGGGCCTAACCTGAGGATGCTGTCCAGACAGTTGATCTGCTGGTAGGAACAGTTGGAGGCTTCTTTCCTCTCAGCCTCCTCAGGGGCCAAGGCTAATGGGGCTTGGATGGGAGTAGAGGCAGGCTCCAGCTCTGGGTCTCGGGACTGTGAGGGAAGGGCCTTGGCCTTGAGTGTTCCTGTAGCTGGGGCAAGGATGAAAAAAGGTAAACGAGTAGAGGGCAAGGGTCAGGGGAGCCCCAAGTCTCATTTCTCACCCCCTTCTACAGTATCACCAGCTCACCAGGGAGGCGAGGCCGGGGTGGAGGCCGGGCCCGGGACTCAATGAAAAGCTGTTGTCCCTGGTGTTTCACCAGATGCACATCCTTACAGATCTGCTGGAAAGTCACCTGTGGGACACAGCAGAACAGCGGGCAGCACTGGGGCGCCTGGCCAATCCCAGGAACCAAAGACACAATAAAACAAGGAAGTACCAGTAGGGGCCCAGAGACCTAGCACAAGGAGGAAAAGGCAGGGCAGACAGGGGAGGGGACACGGAAAAGCTCTGTCACTGGCAATCTCGCTTCTGTGGAGGACAGGAAACCTGAGGGGTGCAGCAGAATAGGGTCACTCACTGGAGCAGGAGGCCCAGGCCCCTCAGCATCACCCGCGTTGCTATCACTGGAGGAGCCAGGGCTGTGAAGAGGGCCCGGGGATGCCACGGGGCCGACTCCGCAGGGCCCGGTGGAGCTGGAGCTGTGCACAGGCTGCAGAGAGAGAGGGTCAGCTTGCTGCACCTGCTCCACCCTCTCTGCTGCCTTTCAGGAACCCCCATCAATCCCACTCCTCAATGCTTACCTGCAGTAGCAGCCGATGGATCTGCTCTGAGAGCTCCTGAATATCGGAGTCCAGGGACAGAGCTGGGCTAGGGGCCGGGGGAGTGAACACGTCCTCATTCAAGGGGGGCCTGCAGAGTGGACAAGGGTGAGCCCAGTCCTGCCCTCAGTGCTGCCCCTGCCCATCCTCAGTGCCACCAGGGGCCATGGCCCACTTACGTGCGCACTTTGTGGCGGCCCAACACAAAGGCCACCTTGCGGCTCCAGGGATGTACGAAGCCGGCCCAGCTGGTGTCCATGGTGACATACTCCCCATTGCGGGCACAGAAGCGGATAGGGGAGTGGTCGAAGGGCTGGCCCGCCAGCTGCAGGACTGATGGCAGTTGGAAATGAAGTAGGGCTCAGTGGGAAGAAGGAAGCTTAGCAAGGTGGAGGCCACCCCAGCAGGGATCCCAGAGGTCAAAGGGAAGGAGAGCACAATGAGAAGAACTCACTCTTCTTGTGGATGGCCAGCATTAGGGGTCGGTCCTCAGGGTGCAGGAAGAGGAGCACTGGGGCCCCCAGGAGGTCCTGGGGCAGGTAGCCCAGCAGTGGGGCAGCCCTGTGATGGGAGGAAGTGTCAGGGTGGCCACGGCCTCAGGCCTGGCCACTCCCTTTCCTCCAGGTCCTGACTTCACCTTTCATCCACATCCTGGAAGAGGCAGCTGGGTGTGTGCCGTGTGGTGAAGATCCTCT
>PVJO010000716.1:126616-213787 GCA_004026905.1 Hystrix cristata
TTTTTTTTTTTTTTTTTTTTTTTGTGCTGGGGATCAAACTCAGGGCCTTGTGCTTGCTAGGCAAGCACTCTAACCACTGAGCTAAATCCCCAGCCCCTCTGGGCTATTCTTGTGCCTCACACCAGTAATAACACTAAGAACCACCAAGGTATTCTTTATCCTACCCCAGCTCAAGGCTCCATCCAACCCTACCCCCAAAGGCAGCTTGAACCCTCATCCTTTTATCATCTTCTGTTCCAAAAGCCTAACTGGTACCTCCCAGACTCACATTCTGCACCTCCACTCCAGCCAATAGGGAAATTTTTCCTCCCCCCTCCACACACCAGGACAGGCCCTGACCTGCCCACCTTCATAACCCGAGTGGATGCGCTCTGCAATGAGCAAGCAGCATGGCTGCGCAGGAGCCCCATCTGAGATCCGGATCTTGGTCACATATGGGGTCAGGCGGAATGGCTGGTACCAAGGCCCTGGATCCCGGTCAGGACCTCCTCTAGCAAGGAAGAGAGAAGCATTAGAAAATTTCAGTGGAAAGACACCTATCCCTCCAACATCATGGTTATGACCCACAGGGCAGAGATACCAACTACAGCACTGGAAGGAAAGGCCTCCCCACCTACCTGATACGGCAGAACACAGACTTCTCCTGAGTGAAGTCTTTGAGGCCTGAACCTGGGACACATGAGGAAGACAATAAGCGCAGCTCCTTGACCCTTCCCTGGACAGAGAAGAGCCCAGCAAGGGAAAGCCTGGGTCCCCTCACCCCTTACAACAGGAATATCCTTGGGCTACCCATTTCTTCCCACAAGTTCTTGGACACCTCACCTGCAGAGGCCCCAGTGCCCCAGGTGGGCAGACGAGATGGGGCAGTGGAGCCATAGAAAACACCCACATCCTGGGGAGCCAGGAGCTCTGAGAAGCGGGCACCTCGGAACACATCCCGCTTGCACCGTAGCAGGACTCCTGCCTGCTCTGAAATGTAGACGATTCGGCCTGTCAGGAAGGAGACAGCCACGGAGAAGGTATCCTAACAGAAGAGCAAGAACAAGAGTAGACTCAGGAGCTGTAGGAGCCAGGATGGGGTACATCGGGCTCAAGGGGCTGGACTGCAGCAGACCTGGTTGCGAAGTGTGTACTCAGATGTGATGTGCTCCAGCTCTTCCAGTGTATAGGTGGACATATCCATGGCACAAGGCTCACCCTCCTCCAGGCTCCACTGCTGGTAGTAATCTTGGTTGGCTGAAGGATAAGGGTGTGCATGCAGCATTCATTAAGGAGACAGAACCCCACACACAATAGCTGAGATGCTCACCCGTCCTTCCCAGGAAGCCTCACTCACCCTGCACCTGCTTGACACAGGCCAGCGCATACTGTAACGTGGCGAGAGTACCAGAGCGGCCCTTGCCCCGACGTTCTGGTGGCAGTCGAAGCTTGAGCTCCCGAAGTGCTGTCATGAGCTCCTTCTGGGTCCTTGCCCGGGCTGACTGTTCACTGCTGCAGGGCACACAGGGAAGGAAAGATAAAGACATTAGCCCCAGAATGTGGTCCAGGCCCTAGATCTCTCCCATAACCCTTACCCAACAAACCTGCAGCCACTGGTAGATGGGTTGTCCTGCTCTGAGCTGGCACTCAGGAGGCTATAAGCAATGGAACTGCTGGGCGGAGATGGGCTCTGAGAGTTTGTGCTAGAGGAGAAGCAACAGTCCAAGATGAGGGACCAGTGACCGCAGCTTGGGGCTTGTCATCTACCTCAGCTTGCCCATAAGACCACTCCCCGCCCTTGCAGCATACATACATACCTCTTGCTGCTCTCAGTTGTCTCCAACAGAGCGGAGTCCTTGCCATTGCCAGAGGAGGAGCTATGTGAGCTCCGCTGGGATGCACCCCTGGACTCATGCCCATTGGACTCATTGCCACTTGAACCATTGCTGTTGGCATCAGTGTCATCAGCCAGGCTGGGACCTGGGCAAGGCCGGTGTTGTGGGGGCCCAGGGGATGGGACTTCTCCAGGACAAAAGGATTCTCCGGGCCTGGGGTCTCCTCCCCCATCAGCCCCTTCTAGGGGGCCACTCATGTCTGGGCCATGTGTAGGAGAACAGAAAAGAGACGACGGAGATGCCACCACAGAGGCACAAGGGGGCCTTGAGGCCTGGTTGAGGAAGTGAGGTGGGATTTATCTCTGAGGATTAATAAGATTGATCACAGACAGCACCTGGAAGAAGAGGCCAAGAAGGAGGATTTGGAGAAAGCTTATCTACTTACAGCACCTACTGGCTTCATTCAGACCCTCCCTGGCTTCCCCCCTGTTCCTGGGACCCAGACCTTGGGCTTCCAATTGGGAGCCAAGATAAGTTCTGTTCCTGTCTCCAAGGAGGTGCTGCAGGGAGAAAGGCGGGCTCTCTTGGGCCTTCCCCCACATCCTCTGCAAGTGTGGCATGGGTAAGCGGAGCCTGAGCATGGACTAGAACTATGGCCGTGGGCCAAAGCCTGAACGTATAGCATTCCCAGGTTCTCATAAGGCCCCCACTAGGCCTGGGACTCCAAGACTCCAGAGTTGTGGGGTGAGCCGTTTGCCTCCTATATTTAGGCTTCCGGGCTAATTTTATCCGGGGGTGGCGCCACCCCCGCTGCACATGCGCACAGACCTGCGGGGCCCCACCAAGCGCTTCCGCGGCCACCTCGGTCGCCAAGGAAACCGACGTCAGCTGCTGAGCTCAGCGGTTGCTGGAGGGACCCACAGGCGGGGGGGGGGCGACCCCTCCCCCATTTCCCCCGTGGAAGTGGAGGAGCAACCCACTCCCCTGGGCAGGCTTGGCCCGGGTCACCCACCCCTAAGAAAAACTAGGTCCTAGGACAGCCGTATGAAAAGGGACAGCCTGTTGGGATTCCAGGAGCTGGTCATGGCCTCCCCAGAATGAAACACAACCCCCTCCGTCCTCCGTGCGAAAGCCCCCTAGCCTCGCTCTCGCCTAGATGCCAGCCATTCTGGTCAAGACAACACAGTCTTTCTTTTTCTGGCTTCTGTCCACCTCCAGGCCACCAATACTAAAACCAGCACCTGCCATCGCCAAGGACCCAGGAATTCTCTCTCCTCAGTCCCTTACTTTCCTAGCCCTCCTCCCTCGCATCCGAGCCTTGGGCAGGAGACGAGACGCACAACAGCCACCACATAGTTTTCGGCCTTTACTCCCGTCCAACCACACCCCCATCCCCCGAGCATTTTCTGAGTGCCAGGAGAAAAGGGAAGGCTGTGGCCAACAGCAGGAACTAGTGCTGGGAACGGGATGTTCCAGCTCGAAGCGGGCTGACATCACGGCCGGCGCAGGGCCAGGGACTGGAGGGGGACGATGCGGAGGGCCGAAATCCTGAAAGGGTCTTGCGGCCAGGGCAAACCTGGGGTCCCCTGAGCGACGAGAAGGAGACAGAGGGCATATCTGCAGAGGGTCTGTTGTGGGGCCAGGATGACTACGACCGGGGAGAAAAGCTGGACGTAAGGTGAACAGATTAGGAGTGAAGACTCCGGTCCAGGGTGGTGAGGAGTACCGAAGTCCCCAAGGGCAGAGAAGGGGTGGACAGCAACAAAGAAGGCAGATTACTGTCGTGCTGTCTGAGCGCCTGGGCTGAAAAGTGACCCATCAGACTGGAAGTGGCGCCGGCCCGGCTCGGGGACAAAAACCGGCTACAGGGTGGCCACTGAGATGCCTACCTGGCCGCGCGAGCGCCCTCCAGCCGCCTGCCCGAAGCCGTTCCAGCCCACAGCCGAGTGCAGAAGCTCCGCGAGGCGGGGAGGCGGGTTGCATAATGCCAGGCGCTGCCCCTCATTGGCCTCCTGCCCGCAGAGCCGTAGGCCCCGCCCCCGATTGGCTGGGGATCTCTCCCTAGCCCCTGATTGGCTACTGGCCCCCGCTGAGGTCAGGGCTGTGTCACACACATGGGCGCACGTGGACCTGGGTGCTGGCACTGGGCTGAAGGGCTGCAGACACCACCCAATGGACACAGCACGCCTTGCACAGTGAATAATGGAAGGGAAGTAAGGGGAGGTAAGCTGCCCCTCTGGAGAAAATGTCCAGTCCACAGTGGGTGCTGAAGAGATGTCTACTCCCTGAAATGACCAGCCTTACAAAACAGGACAACCTGGCCTATCCAGGGGCAGGGAAAAGGAAGACAGACCCTGGGAGCTGGATCAAACTCGATGAGATGGCTGGAGCCTGGTGGGAAGCGGGGGCCACACAAAAACCCGCCTTGGACTTTCCTGGGTTCTCCGCAGTCTTGTCATCATACATAATGCAGCTAACCCTGTCAAATCCTGAGATTAGGGCAACTGAGGGTCCACGTGTGACTGGAGGGTGAGTGGAAGCAGGGAGGATACAGATAACTGAACGGGCAGGCAGAGCCAATGGAGGTGATGAAGGGAAACAATGGCAGGTGTTTCCACAGCCAATCAGAGAAAAGGTCTCCTGGCAGCCTACATGGTGACTAGTGCTTCTCTCCAAAGAATGCAGCCACTCAAAACACCCACACTTAGGGCTACCCTAAAAGAGAGGGCGAGGAAGCTAGGGCTACAGAGGGATGAAGGGAGCAGCAAAGACAAAAGGCCAGCTGGAGCCCTAGACAGAGAAAGAGGTGGGGGCTTTATTCCCACTGCTGGGAAAAATAAGACTTGGGGGCCCAGTTGTGACTTAATCTCTCAGTCACTGTACTCTCCAGTGCTCATGATAGAAGCCCGACACCTGGTAGGTGATTGCTAAACGTGATACCATGTTTGTAAAATGGATAGGTATGGGCGGTAAGGAAGGAGGCTCAGAGGTGGGAGAGAGGGCTGAAAATTGTCATTTCTTTAAAGAAGGGAAGAGCAGAGCACTAAGCCCTAAAAAATGAATAAGGTCTTGATTTAGGTGAATAAAGTGCCAGTTTGCGTCCAGGAGAACTGCTGTTGTTACGCAGCTCCTTCATCCAAACTATAGTAAGTACAGTAGTTCCTCCCAGGGATTCCTGGATCCGTGGGTGGCAAGTGAAGCAGCCCCCAGGTACCTGCCCCTTACCATCACGTGGCCTAAGCCTTCCTTAACATTGGTGCTTCCCCTGGGTGGGAGAGAGGGAAAGAGAGAGGGCTCCATGGAAAAGCTGGGACATAGGAGTGTTACAAAATAACCTAGAAAAACCGAAGCAAGAAAACAGAAAACAAAGGATACAGGAACCTGCATTCTCGGTCTCCTTGAAAATAATGCTGTCCTCCTTGAAAATGATGTTGTCCTCCCCACCCCACCACCCCACCACCCTACCACCCACTGAGGCTCTATCCTTGTGTCATTTCCAGAACCTCTTCACTGGAAACAGTTTTTCTCCTCCCCAGCTCTCCTCGGGGGATTTAGGTGTGATCTCCCCTGACCCTGGCAGTCCTTGCTCGCCCACATCCACATCTGTCTTCTGCACAGACAAAAGGGTCCTGCGCTACAGCAGCCTCCACCTACTCCTAAGGCCCAGGTTGTCCTGCCTCGCTGTCCCCACAGTAACCGGGCTCTGCTGCCGTCAATGGAGGAGAGGGGGCGGGAGACAGCGGTGACGTAAAAGCGGAGGAAGGAGGCGGGGCGAGGCAGCCGGGGAATGTGGGGCAGGGAGGTTGGAGAGGCAGCGGTTTGGGAGGCGGCCAGCCCGAGAGGGCGGCGGCCAGCGCACTTGGGAACATCGTGTTCTCTTGGCTGGTGGCCCAGGACATGCACTCAGCCTAGACGCCTCCCCCAACCTAACGACAGCCGTCCGGTCCCAAAGCCAGAGATTCCTGGAGAGAGGATTAGGAGGAAGGGGTCCCCCGCCCCCATGCCTGGCTCTCCTCGGGACGCATTTGCCAGCCTCCGACTCGTTCCTACAGATCCTGGCACAGTCTTCCCTCGCTCCCAAACTGTACACTGGTGCTGGCCTAGTACCAGAGAGCCAGGGCGGGGAAGTTGGAGACCCAGGTGCTGCGAAAGACCACGCACCTTTGCTCCTTCCCAGAGGCCCCCTTTATCTCTCCTTACAATTTTGGGAGGGGAGAGAGAGGAGGCAGCCGGAGAGAATGGTCTAGGTAACGGATGAGGAAATCAAACTGGGACAAAGCAAGTAGCCCAGTCAAGGACCTGGATCCTTGGACAGGGATAGAGGGGAGGAGTGAGGGAATTTGAGCTGGTGCCTGAAAACCAAAAGAACCAGGAAGGTGGGTGGGGGAAGCCATCGGTACTTGCAGAAAAACACGACAATGTGAAAAAAGTTCACATCCACAACATTCACATAAATCTCTCACCGTGTCATTCTTGTTTTGTCACCTTATAGCTGTTTTAAGCTATATTTAAAAAATATGAACCAGCATTATTTGAAATGCTTTGCATATATTAATTTTATTTAATCCCCAAAACAACCCTGGGAGATGGGATTATTGTCCCTATTCCATGGAGGACAACTAAGGTTCAGAAGTTACTAAAATTGCCTGTATTGTCTGCCTCATACAAAGGGGACCCAGGGTTAACATATGAGTTCTAAAGATGACTTGTCTTTGGCTTCTTACCCTCCAGGAACCCGTGAGTTGTTACCCAATCTCTAACATGCATTCCAGCACTGGTAAATCTGGGCCTCCCAAATATCCAGCTGGTTCTAAGTTTGACGCCTGGAACACAGATTCTATCCAACCTCTCTCCCCCTTGGGCTGATTTTGAGACACTTTGTACTCCCCACACACTTAGTACAACCCATCTTCCGATACTCACAAAGTCCTTGAGACCACCCCAGTAGCCTCCAGACCCAGTTATTTCCTAGGAACCTCACTTCACTATTCTACCTTATCCCAGGCCACTTTAACACAGACTCGACTGTATAGCTACCAGAGCACCCTCCCAGTACCTCCCGACCTCCAGCAATTTAGGAAGAGGAGCGCGCAGCACAAACCTCTACTCTATCCTTTCTCTCAGAACCCAACAACTGCTGTCCCTTGTCTGTTTCCAAGGATGGTTCTGAGACACAAATCATTCCCTTTGCACAGGAGAAAGACATCCAGAGCCCTGATGAGAGCAGTTCTGCGTCATCCAAATCAGCACAGCGCCCTTTCTCAAATCCCATGAGAACACTTTTGTGTTCTCCTACCTATCCTACCAGGGTCTCCCTCCAGCCTCAGAACCCCTGCCTCTTCCAAGAGTTTAAAACACCTTCCCAAACCTCAGTCATGGACTGGAACACCCACCAGCTCCCAGTTCCTCCCCAGGAGCAGGGGTTCCAGCTCCCTCAGGTTGCTGAGGATTTCTAAGCAACCCTCTCCCGTGCCGAGCACTCTAGAGTGGTAAAGGATCTGATGTCAGCAACTCAACTCCGTCCTTGTAGAGCTGAGTTCGCAGTCCTTTTTCTCCACAGCCATGAGAGCACCCACGGGGACGATCACGCATTTGCATGATCTCTTCACTCCATTAACACCCCTTCTAACTTCCGCACAACCCAGGGTAAAACCCATAGCGACCTCCCCTCAATTCTCTCCCCGCTGGGCACTCACCGCTCGGGAGCGCAAGCCGAAGCCAGGTTTCCTCACGACTGGGACCACGGCAGTTACTCCAAAGACGCCTCCTGGCCCGCCTACCGTCCGAGCTGCCACGCCCCCAAAATTTATTGGCTTAGAAGCGCCGACCCATGCCCCGCGCCGCGTGCAGTCGCTCAGCTCCCGCAAAGCTTCCATTGGCACCTCCGGTCGCCCTCATCTTCCCATTGGTCTGCATTACAACCGGTAGTGCTAGATCAACGTGAGGGAGGGGCCGCCCCGGCGCGTTGATTGGAAGCCTAACCGGAAGCCACGCCCGCACCCAATTCTGAAGTTCTTACTGGTTATTAGGAACAACCCCCGACCGGCCTAGATCAGTGACGCAAATGCCAGTCCTGCCCCCCAAGCTTTCTCATAGGCTGAGCGGTCTCAGAGATGTAGAGGACACGTGCCTGCGGTCTCACGCGGCAACTTGTTTACCCAGAAGCTGGGGATTTTCCTTGACGACACTTACCCAAGACTGCGGAGTCTGCGCAGGCGCATCGAGCTTGACCTGAACGCAAGCGCAGATGTGACCCGTGACAGCGTAGGTGGTGACACTAAATGCAGAGACGCTGGCTTTAAGAGAGCCTCTGGCCCTGCAGCTGTGGCCCTCGACCCCTGCAGTACATCTTTGACGCTCCCGGGCTGGAAGGTGCTATTAGGGTGAAGCGGTCTTTGGGGCTTAGCTCCCCATCAAGATTACGATGATGACACTACACCTGCTTCCTCAGTGTTTTCTGTGGGCCAGGCCTGGTGCCTCCAACTCCAAGGAGGTTGGCCCAATACCCATCCCCGCACAAATGACACCGAGATCCAGAGGTTAAGTAATCTGGTCCTGCTAGCCAATAATGGGGCTAAAATTTGAACCCAGATCCCCAACCCCAGACTGAAGGTGTGCCCTAGGTCATAAAGAATTCCTAAAAAAAAAAAAAAAGAAAGAAAGAATTCCTAAGCCTACAGAGATTGAGAAGTGAAACGCAAAACACTAGTATACGGTAAGTCCTTGAAATAGGTGGCAGTTACAGTGGACTGGGTACTTAGTTATAAGAATTATCTGTGCCCCTTAGGCCTGCTGAGTCAGAATCTCCAGGGACTGGGCTGAAAATCTATTTTAAAAAGCATCTCTGGCAGTTCTTAGGAGCCAGCAGGTTGGGGAAACACTACTAGGTTTCACGTACTACGGATCTTCATTGCTGCAGCCCTGAGAGGCCGACCCTAGAGCTCACCCAGCAGCCTCCACTCATAGAAGTGCCTGGGAACAGCGCATCAAGAAGCTGGAGGCCAAAAAAAAAAGCTGTTCAGGGTAGGATTTGGAGACACAAGTCATAGAACAGAGTGAGTTTAGCACGTCATGTAGTCAGCCCCATGGCACACTAAGCTGGGCTTCCCCCGAGTGAATTCTTTCAACAAATACTAAACCCTCTAGATGCTGGCATTGTGCTAGGCACAAAGGGGTAAAGATGCTTCACATAAATGGTCATCTACTTCAGGCCTAGGAGGAATGACCACAAAAGCGACTGCAGAGCACCTTGGAGCCAAATCTTGGGGTGGGGGGAAGGAGTCTGACAGCAAGAGCAGGCCCCAGCCAGGAGAGGGGAGGAAGGCCTGGTAAGTCCACACAGCAGGGTTCACCAGGCTAGGTCATGGGGATCATGACACTTCCCATTTACCAACTCGTGGTACCCCCCCTGCGTGGCCACTCTGGGAATCACACTTTGCACTGCCCAAGGTCAGGGTCTCCTGCAAAGCCCAGAACCTTTGCAATTATGTTTTCAACTTCCCTGTTAAACCTGCAGGTTCAATATCCTTCCCATTAATAAGAAAAATCTTAGAACAGACACCACCTGGTTACTCATTACACATTTATTGTACATTTTCACAATCTGGATGCGCCACAGAATTGGGGGCATGGGGGTAGGGGAAGAGGGAAGGCAGGGGACACTGGGATAATATGGGGGAATCTAGAACACAGCATCCCCACCCCCAGCATCTCTCCTACCCTTTCACACCACAATTTAGATCTCCCTGCTCCTCCTCCACACAGAAAACCTGAAGTGTGGGAGGAAGAGACCGAGGGCCCCCTCCAGTGGCAGGTTAAGGGACTGCATTCTCAGACCCCTAAAATTGTGCCATTTAAAGACATTAGACCTTTCCTCTACCACTTCTCCTAATAAGGGCGCAGCTCTCTCTCTAGGCTCAACAGCCCTGGAGAGGGGTGAGAAGCCTCATCATCCAGGAAGTCCCATACACACATTGGCAGTGACTAGTACCCCCACCCTGAATACAAGGGGGCAGTCAGAGGAGCTGGGCAGTGATGGGGCAATACCCCCCAAATTGGGGAGGAAGGTTTTTAGTCCAACCTCCAACCTCCAGCAGGGGTGAGGCCAGAGATTTCAGGCAGGAATTGGGGGAATTGATTCTCTGCCCTATCCCACTCCTCCCCGAGGCAGTGATGACCCCCCCCCCAATATGGGCAGCCACCTCTCCCAGAAGAAATCAGATTGTGGCCAACCCCCGACTCTCCTGGTGGGAGGAGGAGGTGGATCAGGCAGATGGGAGGGAGGGAGACCCCATGGGAATGTCAATTGAGTGCCCCACATGAAAACTGGGGAACAGGAATGTAGGGAGAAACCCCAAGTGGCAGAATTATTGGTCCATCACAGCACACTAAACTCCAAGACACACACCAGCTGGGGGGAAGGTGAGGAGGGTACAAGAGGTTTGGAAAATGGGAGTAGGAAAGGCAAACTGGACTAGAGGGGCTGGGAGGGGGCAATTCTGGGGACCAGAACAGCCTGGTTCCCCAAAAGCCAGGCTCCTCACCACCTGCAAGTAATGTTGTGCAAATGGAAAGTGTGATGAGGACCAATAGGGACTAACTCCTCAGTAAAAAAGAAACACAGACTGAAAGAGTGACAGAACTAAAATTTTTTAAAAAGGGATGTCAGTATGCAAATGTATGCTAATTCACATGCTGGAAGCTCCCAGACCTTGGGAATCTTAGGACCAAGTAGGGCTAGTCTCAGAGCCTCCCGATGGATGCAAAGATGCACCTAAGAAGGCCTGGACAGGTGCTTTTCGGGGTTTTTTTGGGGGGGCACTGCATGGAGAGGAATCATGGGGGGGTCAGTTAAAGGAAAGAGAAGAGGAGGACTATTGCATAGCAGATGCAAATGAAGGTACTTGGGGCTGGTCAGAAAGAGAGGGAAAGGGAGGGAGGGAGGGAGAGGAGATGATAGGAACCTCAGGAAGGGGTTTAAGGACAACCGGAAAAAATCTTCTAGTAATAAAACTACAAACAGACCAAATATATATAATATTATATATGTATAAATAACAGCTGGCTATTTACAGGGGGGCACACACACAGACACACACACACACACACGGATCCAGGGGAGGGGGCTGAAAGATATGGCTGAGAGGTGGAGGAACGGCTGGGGGTGGGGGAGAGGCCCTTCTCTAGGCAGGGCTGACTCCTCAGGGATTTAAGTGCTGAAGTAAACTGTGGAGAGAGGGTAAGAGAAGGAGAAAGAAAGGGGAGAGAAAGAGAAAGAAAGCAGTGTGTCAGGCCTGGCCCTATTCCAATCCTCCCCACTCCCCAGCTGGCTGATGTCCCTTCCCCTCTCTTGGCCTCAGTTTCTCCACCTGTAAACAAAGGGGCTGGACAGATGGGTTCCAAGGTCCCTTCAATTCCATGGTATGGCACCCGGGCTATACTGCCCTAGTCCTCATAGCCTCTTAGACCATAGGTGCTCAAATAGTGAGTAATTGGCTTCTTGGTCATATCTCAAGCCCTCAGGCCTTTTCTGTCATCTTCTACCCAATTCCCTGATTCCCAGACTGGGATATTCAGCCCAAAGGGTCCCCAATGGAACAGTGGGACCTACCACCTTTCCTGTTCCCAAAATCTTAAAAGATGAATCAGGACTGCCATTAGCAGCAGTGTCTTTTGTTGAAAAGTAAAAACTACGTTAATGACCTTCAAAACCCAGAATTCACAGGGACTTATCCAGAGGAAGGGCCCTAGTCACTCCAGCTCCCACTCACCGATGATGATGATGAGGATGATAGCGCAAATCACTCCCAAGATTATCATCATCTGGGGATGGGAAGGAGGGTTAGTAAAACAAATCATGACACCCCTATTCACCCACTGGTACTCCTCCATGTCCCTACCCTTACCTTGAGGTTTTTCCACCAGTATTTGCGCTTGAGCTTGGCTGCACTTGTTTCAAACTGGGAGGCCCCGGCCTGGAGTGCATCTGCACGGTCATCCAGCTCTGATAGCTTCTGGTCCCGCTCCAGGACCTTATCCACATTCACCCTCATAATGTCCACCACCTGGGGTAGGGGCCATGAGGGGAAGGGTGTGCGTCAAGGTCCACCTCAAAGGAGGCACTCCTCCAACATGTGCCCATTGTGCCACACATAGAATACATATCGCGATGATGCTAGGCTAACATGCCAAGGACATACAGAGAACATGCCTAGTGCACCTGGGGAGATGCAGGGAGCACACATCTCACATCATAGCAACACCCTCTAGCTTCAGGCAACCTGTCTATCACCAGGACACAGCTGCCCAGGCTGGCACACCCCAGGCTAGCACAACTGATTTAACACCCCAGAGCCCTTCTAAGTTCGTGCTCACAGGGCGACAGGGATGGGACACAGCATGTCTTTCACCAGAAACCCACGGGTGTGAACTGTCATCGCACTCAACCACATTGGGCCCCATACCTGTCTGCCAGCCCCAAGGTTCTCCCCAACTGCCTCCGACGACCCCCACACTCACCTCATCCACCTGGGCCTGGGTCTGCTGCAGTCTCCTGTTACTGGTGAGATTTGGAGGGGGCGCAGGGGGCCCACCCTCCCCAGCCGGGGCAGCAGGGGGGGCGGTGGCAGCGGTAGCAGACCTGAGAAGCACGAACTGATTAAGATCCAGGCTCTGGAGCCTCCGACCCCGCGGCCAGGGCTCCGCCCATCCACCTGTCCATCCTTCCGCCCTCCAGTCCTTTTCGGGAAGGCGACCCGATGAGAGGCCCGGTCACCCTTTGGCCCCGCTGCCGATGAGCTGCGTGACCTTGAGCGAGGCCCCCTTCCCCCTCCGGGCCTCAGTTTCCCCGTCCGCCAAATGAGAGCGACCTTACAGACACGGTCCAGGGTCGACCCGCAAAGACTAGCAGCCATGGCGACAGGGGTGGGGCGGAGGGACGCTGGGTCCTCTCCTTTCCCTCGCGCGGCCATCGTCCCCGCCAGCCAGCCCGGAACGCGGGGCTCCCTGGCCAGGCGCACGCAGTCTCGGGAGCCAGCCTGGACCCTGGCGCGGGGGACGCGAGGGGCACGGACGGGAACCCGGGCCCTCCCCGCAGCCCGTTCCCAAGGGCGGCGGCCGGCGCGGGGTAGCGCGGTGGGGCCGGCGGGCGGCCGACTCACATGGCGGAGGGAGCGGGCGGAGGACTTGGCAGCGGCAGTGATGGCGGCGGCTGCTTGCGCTGGCTCCGACTGGCGCTGGCTAGCCGGGACGGGAAGATGGCGGCCGCACGTCACCCGCATCCGGGCTCTGCGGACGGGGGCGGGGCTCGGCGGGCGCAGGCCGAAGGGGCGGGGCGGGACGCGGAGGGGCCGGGGTCGTTCGGGGCGGGGTCGCCAGCCGCGAGCCCCGAGCGGCGAACCTCAGGGTTTAGCGCCGGCCTCCTAGCTAGGGAGACCCCAAGGCTGACTGCTGGGCCTCCCCCAAACCCGCCGCCGCGCCCTGTGCGACCACAGCTCGTCACAGCCACCCCGAGCCTTCTGTCACCTGCCCCTTAGGGCACACCGCAGCTAGGGTTCACACCTCACCCCAAACCACATCCTCCCCTATCAGCGAAACCAACAAACTAGTCCACAAACCCACACAGCCCAAAGGCTCTCCCTGATCCCGGGTGCCAACACCTGGTGACCCTCCTTCAGCACCTGGAATGGGCTGAAGATGGGAAATGAATGCGGACAGCTAGGACCCTGCTCCTGGGTGGAGTGAAGTGGTGGGAGTTGGCCTCACTCCTTCACCCTGCAAGGTACTGTCTCAAGGAAGCCCCGAGGGAATGATGAGGGACGAAGCACCCCCCCACCCCCACCCCAGTCCCTGGCTCCAGTCAAGTCCCAGAAGGGGCTGCCAGCTGTGAAAGCCACCTGTCCTCAGAGGTCAGACCAGGGTTCTGGGTAGGGAAGCCGAACAGGTCCTCTGGGGGGCAAGTTTAAAACTCCAGGGAGGAGGGCACAGGCTGCCAGTGGGGCTACCTCAGGTGGGGCTGCCTCAGGTGGGGCTGCAGACCAACCAGAACCTACCTCTGCCCCAGACTGGGGTCAGCTTCCCTACACAGACAGGGCTCAGCCTTTGATCTTAGGTCCTGGGCCTAGGCCAAAAGAGGACAGTAGACAAGGACAGTACCTGCAGTACTCAGGTCATAGGTGCCGTTTTACATACGGATTAGCCTCACAGATATGGCCTTAGACAGTTTCCATCCTCTCCCAAACTGAATACATATGTAGGTAGTAAATACGTATTCATTAAATGGCATGGTGTAGCTGGGCATGGTAGTGCATGCCTGTAATCCCAGCATTCAGGAGGCTGAGATAGGATGCTAGTTTGAGGCCAGCCTGGGCTTTATAACTGAGTTCAAGGCCAGCCTGAACTACATAGCCAGACCCTGTCTCCAAAAAAGCAACAACAACAACAACAATAATAATAAATGGCATGATCTGGATGATATAGTATGGTAATAGATTGTCGTAGGTCTGGTCCATCCGTTTTTCATTTAGGAGCTTTAAACAGACCCAGCAGCTGAACACACTCCCACCCAGGTTCTCATACAAGATGGAACCAGCGAACTATGGGGGTGGGGTGGCAGGAGGGTTGGGTGAAGGAAGCATGGGAGGTGTTCACTGCTTGTGGGGGGCGGTGATCTCCCAGACAGGCAGGAGCTAGCTTCTTCCCTCCCCCCAGCCCCCAGGCCTCCCCGGGCCTCGGAGGGTGAGAGCCTCCTCCACCGCAGGGACCCACCCCTCTCTGGGCAGAAGCCCAGGGACTGGCTCTGTCTCCAGAGGTGTCATTTCCCAGCTGTCTGGGGGAGGTGACTGAGCAGGCAGTGTGTGCTGGGTATGGGGATTCAGCCTGATCTAAAATGAAATGCTCTCAGCTGCCTCCCTCTCCCAGGAGCAGCCGCATCCCTGGTCCTTGTGTGCTGACACAGACCTTCTGGGCGGGCTTGGCCTGTGTGAAAAGGAAGACAGCTTCAGTGGGGGTCTCGGATTACACTGCGGGTGGGGGGGGAGGGAGCTGTCTCTTTCTCTTTGGCTCTGAAACCACTCTACTTTCTAGTCAGAGAACAAAGATGCCAAACCCAGACTTTCAAGTTCAAAAGCCTCAGTGTCTTGAGTATAAAATAGGGAAAGTCAAAGGAGGTAGCACGAACAGGCTGTCCTCCCACCTGGCCCCACACCCTGCACTAGCTGGAGAGGACCTGGTGGGGGGAGCCAGGCAAGACAGTAGACTCTGCTTTAGGGCTGACCCCCATTTTCCCTGGCCAAGTCCACAGAATAGGGGAGAGACAGAGCCCCAGATACTTTCAGAGGGCCCAGGTCATTGGGAGCCACTTGGAAAGCTGGTACATTGCTTTTGCCAGTGAATCCTGGGTACAGCAACAGCACAGTAGAAATGAGGGTACAGAGGAGCTGTGGAGGTGAGAACCCAGGAGGATCCAGCTTAGAGAGGTCTGTCTTTGAGCAGCGCCTCCCACCCACCTTGCTGTAGTGCTAAGAAACTCCAAATTTAGATCCGTGGCAGAGGCTGGAGAAGGGGTGAGGTGTGATGGCCCAGAGTTCACCTGGAAATGAGTAAGAGAATGTTTTCTGAAAGCAGGTAGAATGAAAATATAGAGGGAGCTGAACTGTAGAAAATCAGTGTATTATGGGACAGTGGCTTCCACCTTTAACTGGTTCAGGGACTGGCAGCTGAACTTCTTGGCCCAGCGTGAGGCCCAAGGTTCATTCCCAAGTGCTTCCAGGGCCTCTCAGGCGGGCCGCAGACACAGAGCCCACACTAGGGAAGGTTTGCTTTGTTTTCCCAGTTCCTGACAATTGCTGCTTTAGTAGTTAGGACACAGAAGGAGGCTGGGTCATTCCCCGGCTGACTCATGGGCTTGCTCCATCCTCATCAAACCTGACTGAACTAGTAATTAACTTCAAGGACCTTGTGCGTCCCTCATGCAGCTGGTAAAGGCCTTCTAATTACTAGGAGCAGACGAAGAAGTGTGCCTGGGATGGGGCTGGGAAGTGAACTCTACTGCCAGTGAAATCACTTGTTCAAATCTTGTGACTTCTGAGGAGCTGTGTGACCAAGAGCCTCTCCCACCTACCAGTCAAACTTGGGGCTCCAGGACAAAAGGGAAACATCTAGGCTCTCATGTGTACCAAATGCTTTACCTGAATGCCTGGAGTGCTCAATTCTTTTTCTTTTTCTTTCTTTTTTTTTTTTTTTTTTTAATGTACAGGAGGAGTCTCTGTCATTTTTGGAGGCTTTCCTCTAACATCTGCTAATTCTTGGCTCTCTGTTCATATTTAATAGGGAGCCACCAAGAGGTTCAGGGGAAGGAAAACGTAGGGGGGTAGAGGAGCACTCACTGTCTTTTGGTTTTTCTATAGGACAGTGAGAGCAGTTCCTGGGTGACCCCCAAATGTCACACAGTGGCAGGGTTTCTCTGGGGCCAAGCATCTATGTTTAGCCAGAAACCTTACTAAAATCCATTTCAATACTTTTCTCAGGAATGAGCTTTTAGGTTTCCAATTTTCTTGTTGTTACAGTGCTCTTATGAATGTTGTAAACACTTCCATGTCAATCAGCCCTATGAGGGAGGTATTATTTTGACTTTATATTTGGGGAAGACTAGGTTTAGAGAGATGCCTGGATTCAGCCTTGTTTTGTTTTGGTTAATAAACTTTTTTTCCACATACACAATGGTAATTCTTTTGAGAAATCTTGTCTTTCTTTCTTTCTTTTTGAAGTATCTTTTACTCAGTAATTTTTTTTTTTTTTTTTTTGAGACAGGGTCTGGTTATGCAGCAGGCTGGTCTTGAACTCACTATGTAGCCCAGGCTGGCCTCGAACTTACAGCTATCCTTCTGCCTCAGCCTCCCAAGTGTTGGAATTATAGATGTGCGCCATCATGCCCAGCTTGAAGTATCTTTTAAAAAATTTTTATTACTACATGTTTGCAATACATTATTACATTCATTGTGGGAGTTGGTACATGTACATAAGACATATTAATTCTTTTTATGCCCCTTTTCTCTGCCCTCTCTTCTCCTTCCCTAACATACATAAAGTGGTATCTTTTTAATCTGTGTAGTTCTCCCTGTAGAAGTACCAAGCCAGTGCCAGGAGCAAGGCAGGCGAATGTATAACAAATGATGGTGAATGATTGTCTCAGTAAGGAGTATTTTAAAAAAGAACAACCAAAAAAGATCTAAAATTTTTTTTTAAAGCTGGGACTAGGGGCTGGGGATTTAGCTCAGTGGTTACAGTGCTTGCCTCGCAAGCACAAGGCCCTGAGTTTGATCCCCGGCACCTAAATAAATAAATAAATAAAATAAAGCTGGGACTGTAGCTCAGTGGTATAGTATTTGCCTGATATGTGAAGCCATGGGTTTGACCCCCAGCACTGCAAAAGAAATTTTGAAAACTTAAAACAAGGTCCGAAACACATAAAAGAGAACCTAGAAGGCAGGTGGGTTGTTACTGGTGGCTCTCAGTCACCTGTCTGGGAGAGGCGGATTTGGGCAGGACCTGTGTACTCAGTGTTCTGGGAGAACAGTCCTGCTCGGGTGGGTGAAGATCTAATCACTTGCCTTGAGTTTGGACAGGGAGTTAGCTCATGTCACTGTAGTAGGGCAGGCCTAGTGTGGGCAGTGATGTGCTGTACGCCAGAGCCCTGGCATGCATAGAATAAGACCATGTTGATCAGTCTTCTGGGACTGGGAGTCTGGAAGGCCTCCTGGTCCCAAACCCTCAATCTCCAGTCACCATTCATCAGAGATTCATAGGGCTTATAATGAGTTACTCTGATGGGAGGAGGAAATCCCTTTCCAAACAGCATGGCTATCAAGAATCCATACCTTCCTTATTTTCTTCTATACTGTGTGCTATGTCCAGAGTCTGGTGTGTAGTATATGCTCAATAAACACGTGTTGAATTGAGTCAGCTGATTTGGCCTGGCAGCCAGGAGACTTGGGGTTCTAGTCCCAGTTCTTCCACTCTGCGTGGTATCTTGAACCTTTTTCCTTGGGCTTCATTTTCCTTATTTGTTAAATGATGGCTTTTTCGTTCTACAATGGCAGATATTGTGCTAGCTTCAGAAGCTACAATAATACACAGGAAAAGAGATCTTCAAAACACAGTGTGGGGGTTGGGATTTAGCTCAAGTGGTAGAGCACTTGCCTAGCAAGTGTAAGGTGTTGAGTTTGATCCCCAGCACCAAAACAAAAAACAAAACAAAACAAAACAAAGAAAAACAAAACACAATGTGGTCCTTGCTGTGATGGACTTAATCATCAAGACACTTGCCAACCAGACTCAAACAGATTTAAACCAAAAAGGAGAATCCAATGGCTCACATACCCAGAAAAAACTAGAAAGAGCAGTCTTCAAGTGCTCAAAGTATATCATCAGAGATGTGTTTCTGTTCCTTGGTCCTACTTGCCTCTGCCTTAGCTTCATTTTCAGATGTACAAAATATGCAGCTGCACGCTCACATTTGATAAAATGTTAGTCATGATATGTTTAAAATTTATGTTCAAAATGACAAAAGTTCAAAACAGCATATAAACCAGACACATGGCATGAGCCTCTAATCCCACCTACTTGCGAGGCTGAGACAGGACCGGCCTAGGCAAAGATCCCGGGTTTGAGCCCCAGCACTGGGGAGCACATAGTTCAAAAAAGAAAATCTCCCCTGTATCCCAACCACTCTATCTTCTTCCCTATAAGGACCAGTTCTCCCACCTTTGCTGGGGCTACATTCCCAGCCCTTTTTTTTTGGTGCTGGGGATTGAACTCTGGGCCTTGTGCTTGCAAGGCAAGCACTCTAACCACTGAGCTAAATCCCCAGCCCTTTTTTATTTTGTTTTGAGACAGGTTTTGCTAAATTACCCAGGCTGGTCTCACAGTTGCAATCTTCTTGCATCAGCCTACAGAGTAGCTAGGATTACAGACATATACCACCTCTTGCTAGTTTTCCACTTTTTTTTTTTTTTTAATTTGGTTCCAGGAATCGAACTCAGGGCCTTGTGCTTCCTAGGCAAGCACTCTAACCACTGAGCTAAATCCCCAGCCCAGTTTTCCACGTTTTTACACTAATGTAAGCAAACTCTATCCACTGTTCTGCATCTTACTTTTATCACTTAACATAATTTGGAGAGTGTTCCATTATAGTACATAAAGTCTACTTTTTCCTGGTTGCCATCCACTGTACCATAATTTAGCCAGTTCTCTGTAGACAGTCATTTAGGTGATTTCTGACCTTTTGCTGAAACAAATAAAGCTGCAAAGAATAATCTACACATTCCCACTTTATCTATATGCAAATACATATGGTTAATTCGTAGAAACGAAAAGCCTAGATCCAAGGGTATGGATGTTTATTATTTTGGTTGATTGAAATTTTGATGGGTAGGTAACCAATTTTGTTGTTTTTGTTTGCAGATTGAACAGATTGAACCCAGTCCCTTTGCACTGAGCTACATCCCTAGCCCTTTTTATTTTTTTTATTTTTTATTTTGAAACAAGCCCTCACTAAGTCACTAAATTGCCCAGGCTGAGCACACGCTTGCAGTCCTCCTGCCTCAGCCTCCCAGAGTATGCCGCCATGCCCAGCTGTGCTACTACATTTTATTCCACCAACAAACAACTGAGGCCTGTTCACCTACATCTTCTCCAATAGGATGGAGCTTTTGGCTCATCACAAATATGCTAAGTTCAGAAAGACACATTTCTTCCGTGGCGAATGAGGTTAAGCATCTTCTCATGTTTCACAGCTCTTTATTTCCTTATCTGTGAAATGTCTGTAGAAATTTGGATATGTTTTTATTGGATCATTGGTATTTTCTTATAGATTTCAGGGGAGATTTTTATGGATCAAATTAGCTCTTGCTCTACAAAATGAATTACAAATATTTTCCCTACCTTATTATCTATCTTTCAACTTTTTTCTTTTTACTATGAATAGTTTAACCTTTTTTTTTTTTTGGCACTGGGAATTGAGCCCAGGGCTTTGTGCATTTTATTAAGCATGCACTCTACCACTGAGCCACACCTCCAGCCCCACATTTTTAATAAACATTTAAATGTATCAATATTTTCACTTATGGTTTCTGTGTTTTGTCATCATACTTATAAATATATTTTTCCCACTCCAAATTTTTTTTTTAATTTCCAGGAGAAGGGGGAGGGGAAAAGGACATTAAAAATAATTAGGATGTAGCCCAGCATGGTGGTGCATGCCTATAATCCTAGCACTCAGGCAGGAGGATTGCCACAAGTCTGAGGCCCACCTGGACTCTGAGGCCTGCATAGTGAGTTCAAGGCCAATGTGAACTACACAGTGAGACCCTGTCTCAAAAAAAAAAAAAAAAAAGAAAGAGAATCAGGATGGATCATGTACATGTACCGACTCCCCATGGTGAATATAATCATTATGTACTGAAAACATGAACTAATAACATTTTTTATTTTTATTTATTTTTTTAAAATTTTTAGAAAGAAAATAAAAGTCCCTAAGAAGGCACATTACTTCTGTGGTACACTTGCAAAAATGCACAACCTCACTCTAATCATGAGACAAATCTGAATTGAGGGACATTCTGAAAGAAACACACCTCCACACCCGGCTTTATATTTTTATTTGTTTGTTTATCTGTTTTTTGTTTTGTTTTGTCTTTTGAGACAAGGTCTTGATATGTAGTTCACGCTGGCCTTGAACTCACTATGTAGCCCAGGTTGGCCTCAGACTCATGGCAATCCTCCTGACTCAGCCTCCTGAGTACTGGGATTACAGGCATGTGCCACCATGCCTGACTTATATTTTTATTTTTATGGTGCTGAGGATCAAACTCAGGGCCTTAGAACTTTCAAGACAAGCACTCTAACCACTGAGCTAAATCCCCAGTCTTATATTTTTATTTTTAATTGACACATAATAATTATATATGTTTATGGGGTCTGGTGTGACATCTCAAGACACGTACACAATGTCTAATAATCAGATCAGGGTAACTGGCATGTCTATCACCTCGGATGTCTACTATGTATGTTGCAAATTAGTAGCCATTTTGAAATAGTCGATGCATCGCTATCCACCATATCTACCCTAATGAGCTAGAGAACATCAGACATTACCCTTCTCTCCCACTGCACCCCTGTACTCATTGTCTACCCTCTCTCCATCCTCTGCTCCCCATAGGAGCTGCTTCCTTCTGAAGCCCCATAATACCACATGTGTGTATAAGCCACACTTTGTTGATCTGTGCGCGTACAAAAAACACATGGTTTGCTCTTGTGACTAATGCCGCTATCGACATGGGTGTACCATGTCTATCTGTTGGTGTACTTGCTTTTGATTCTTTTGGGTATATACCCAGAAGTTCCCTGCTTACTTTTAAGTGACATCCTTATCATCCACTAGATTCTCTGTATTAGTCCTATTTCTGGGCTTTCTGCTGTTTCTCATTGGCCTGTATAGTCACGCAGTGGCACTACTGTTTTTACCATTTTAGTTTAGGGTAGGATTTATCTCTCAGAGGTCCTGGCTTATCAAGGTTTACGCCTGAACCAATCATTGTGGTTGGGCAAATGGATGCTCCCATTGGCCAGGTTTGGGCCAGGAGGCCACCCTTGAAGCAGAGACTGATAGGGTGGAGAGAGTATCTGCCAAACACCAGACTAAGAACAGGAAAGGGCCTCCCTAAGGAAAATGGGGATGCCATTACCAGAAAAATGATGGATGCTAAAACAGGCAAAAACAACACATACCCACTATGTTGAAAGAGTCCCCAGATGCAAGTCAACCCAGAGAAAAGGCACAGAGCAACTGAGCAGTTAGCACAGGCCAGATGCCCTGCTACTTCTTTCTCCCCAACACTTCAATTTACTCAGTTAATCCTCTCAATTAGAGGATTTAGCTCAGTGGTTAGAGTGCTTGCCATGCAAGCATAAGGCCCTGAGTTTGATCCCAGCACCAAAAAAAAAAAAAAAAAACTCCTCAACTATCCTGTGAGATACTACTGTGAACTGATCTGAGCCTGCACCTCACCCCACCACACCCCCACTGCTTGGTAAAAAGTTAGGTGCAAGAGCCAGGCCTGCTGGTGCAGGCCTGTATTCCTTACATTCTGGGAGGCTGAGACAGGAGAATCACAAGTTTGAGCCCAGCAGGAACAATTTAGCAACTTAGCAAGACCCTGTCTTGAAATAAAAAATGAAAGAGTTAAGGATGTAATACAGGGCGAAAGCCCCGGGTTCAACCCCCAGCACCAACCCCATTAGGTGCAAGAGAATACTGATCACATATAGGTATTTTTATTTGTTTCATTTGTTTTGGGGTACTGGAGATTGAACCCAGTTCCTCATGCCAAACTACATCCCCAGCCCTTTTTTATTTCTTACTTTGAGACAAAGTCTCAATAAGTCACTAAATTTTCCAGGCTGACCTTGAAATTTTGATCCTCTTGCCTTAGTCTCCCAGGGTACTGGATTACAGGCATATGCCACTGCTCCCAGCAACACACAGCCATTTATTACAGAAAATTAGCAAACAAGTTCAATACAGTTCATACAACTGCTCTTTAAACTGCATGATGGCCTTGAACCTTGAAGGAAAAGGTTCCCAGAGGCAGATACAGAAACCACCACCACCCCCAGGCAGACTTGTACCCCCCTGGAAGGAATCATGCAGAGAGGACTCAGGGCCATACCTCAGGGCTCAGGTGGCAGAACTGTGATAGTGAGGATCTAGAATACTGCAGCCAGTCCTCATATCCAGAATGTCACTAATTTCACAATAAAATGAAAAGCTCTTTCTGATGTTAATTGGCAAAGCCTCTGGTGTTGATCAAGATAGATATCTAGGTGTTTGTGATAACTACTTCTGGAGTGCAGATGAAAGAACTGAGGTAGAAAGAAAGTGTCCTGTTGCCCAGGATGGAGCCAAGAACTACACTGGGAACCAGGCAGGCTATCTGGCTCCAAAATTTGCTCCATAATCATACAGCAGAGATTTGGAAACCAGCAGCATTTAGGTGGTGTTGGCAGACAAGAGGTAGGGTAGGACTGGGGATGTGGCTCAGTGGTAGAGCAACTGCCTAGCATGTAGCGATCTTGGGTCCTTCCCCACCACAGGGACAGATAAAAGATGAAGTCAGGCAAGGTTAGTGATCACCAATACTTAGAGGCAAGCACAAGAAGAAGACCAGGCTGCGGACTTAGCTCAGTGTTTAGAGTGCTTGCCTAGTAAGCAGGAGGCCCTGAGTTCAATCCCTGGCACCAAAAAAGAAAAAACAGACCAGTACAATACTGGGTACTCAGGAACTGACATACACCTTACTTAAACAAATATTTACTGAATGGATTTGAGAAGCAACCAGAACAGTGGAAGGCAACCACTGTTCCCAAACCAAAGGAAGAAAATTTTTAAAAGGGGGAGTGGGGCTGGGGGTGTGGTGTGGCTCAGTGGTAGAGAGTTTACCTAGCATGCCTCAGGCCCTGGGTTCAATCTTGAGTAAAGGGAAAAAGTAAAAATGAAAGGAGGGTGTCTTATGTGCTTTTTTATTGCTGGGACAAAATACCCAACACCCACAAGTTAAAGGAGGAGAGGTTTATTTCAGCTCACAGTTTGTAGAGGTTTCAGCCCATAGTTGGCTGGCTCCAAGGCAGGATGGCATGGCAGAGAAGAAACAGTCCACAGCAGGGCTAATGCGAAGCAGCAAGCCTGCCTTCTTTCTGTCCCTTTATATTCCATCAAACTACAAGCCTATTGATTGGTGCCATCCACACACAGGATGGGGCTTCGCCAATCTATTCAGCCACACCCAGAACTATGCTAGTCCATTTAGTGGACCAATCCAGATATCACACACCCCTAATCCATTCACATACTCTAGGGCTGGGGATTTAGCTCAGTGGTTAAGCGTGCTTGCCTTGCAAGCACAAGTCCCTGAGTTCAATCCCCAGCAAAAACAAAACAAAACAAAAAAGCACACACTGTAGATCCATCGCTTCTGAAAAGCCCCACCTATGAATGCATGAGGCTTTGGAGGACATCTAGACACAAACCAATACAGGAGCCAGGAGTGGGAGTGGTCAACGTACTAAATGCTGAAAAGAGATCAAACCGAAATTCTGAGAAGTGACTCTTGATTTGGGAATAAGAAGTCTGTTAGTGAGTAGTTTCTCGGGATAGTACAGGAGGTATGTGTTGGTAAGTGTTTTAACAACCATCTCTCCCCCTCCAAAAGAAGGAAACATAAAATTCTACTTTTATAAAGTATTATGGCACAACATTTATAATTAATAAAATTTATAATTTTTTTTTCCTGTACTGGTAGATTGAACCCAGTGGTGCTCTACCAGTGAGCTACATCTTCAGCCCTTTACTAGTTGTTTATTTATTGTTGAGACAGGGCCTCCCTAAATTGCCCAGGCAGAACTCAAACTGGGGGCTGGGGATTTAGCTCAGTGGTTAGAGTGCTTGCCTCACAAGTGCAAGGCCCTGAGTCTGGTCCCCAGAACAGAAAAAAAAAAAAAAAAAAAATCAAACTGGGGGATCCTCTTGCCTCAACCTCCCTTAAGTGCTGGAATTACAGATGTGCATCACCATGCCCAGCTCAGTGTACAACATTCTTCACTGTACACGCCACCCTTGTGTGGTGTGTTTCCTGCCTCAGTTTCCCCAGTAGCTGGGATTATAGATGTGCATACATTCATTTATTTATTTCACAGTACAGGGACTTGAACCCAGGGACTTCACACTGAACTTTTTCTGGCTTTTTAAAAATTTTCTTCTATTTAATTTTTATTTCAAGACAGGGTCTCGCTAAGTCGCTAAATTGTCAGTGCTATAATATACAGTACAGAAAACCTTCGGAACATACACTGAATCTTAGAATATTCATCTAACGGCATGGCAGAAGACTCTTGTTATTTGTTTATGTAACTGTGTATGAGTTTTAATAGCTCCCCAGCACTGGCACGAAGCATCAGACTAGGGACTGGACTGAACCGAGCCGTTCAGCCAGTTTCTGGGTGTGAGCTCCAGACATTTTGGAGAAGCTACCACTCCTCGTCACGATAACCTGAATTTGACAAGTCACTCACATCAGTATTATTAACACAAATACCCATTTTCCAAGAAACCAGGAAAATTCTTCGTACAACTAAGTGCCCAAAATTTCAATTTCATAAATACGACCGCAAAAGAAAACACAAAAAGCAAAACAAAATACGTGGACGAGCAATTCAGCTCAATAAAGAGTGTTTGCCTGATAAGCACAAGAAGCTCAATTCAACCCCCAGTACCAAAAACAACAACAAAAAAACCCCCACCACCTCAAAGTATAACCTGAAATACACATCTTCTAACACTTAAAAAAAAAAAAACCCACAGATCAAACTAGAACTGCCCAACACCATCCAGCATGTAAAATAACTAACATCTCCTTATAGCCCCCAATGCGACACTTTTACTTATAAACCACAAACATAAAAAAACCAAATTCGATCGTCAGGAAGAATCAGATAGGAGTAACCAGGGTGTTGCAAGTCCTGATTACGCAGAGACGTTAATCACGTATCATGCGAACTCCAATCATCATTTTCCGACTGCCCTCCATACGGAGGAACAGGTAAGGATTATCCTACCTGACGATAAAAACCCAACCCACTCCATTCCCCACTCAGCAGAAAAGATTCCACTAAGCGATAGGGTGATTATATAATAGGCTAGTCTGAACAACTGTTACTTAGCGTTCTTCTGTTCTTAGTGCATCGTTTATTTTGAAAATCTTTAAAATGATTTATTTTTCATTCATATGACAAAAATGAAGAAACCAATTCCCTCCCAGAATGCCTCGCTCACGTCTTTCTAGGCGCTTTTGGCTCAGCACTCATTTACATATCTCCGCCCACTTCCTTCCTACCGCCGTCTACCGTAAAAACCAAAATAGAAGTGATAGAGATTATTTTACGGTCTGTAGGGCTGCAAAACAGCTTTTCTTTTCTCCACCAGTTTGGCGACCCTAATTGTCTCATGAAATTTTAAGGCTTGTTCTTACTATAAAATATATTTTATTATAAAATATAAGTAAAACGATAAATTTACATTCAAGAGATAATCACCCCAACATCACCACCCTCTACCAGCAGCAGTCGCGGGTGAGGTTGAGGGTGAGGGTGGACCGAGATGGGCGAGGACAAAAGTTTATGCCTTCTTTCTTCAAGGACGGTAAGCGGCCCCTGGTTCCTCCAGTCTTCGTCCCTACCTTCCCACCATGAAGGTGATCAGAAAGGTTTCTTTTTCAGCGCAAAGACAGCGACGAATAATGCCACTTCAGTGACAGCTGGGAGGGCACTGTGGGAGGCAGGTGATAGGTTCAGAGCCTCCTCCAAAGTAAATATCCAAATTTCCAGACCAGAGACTCCACCTCCAAAGTACAGGGGAGTGCGATGAGGGTGGATCTGGTAGTTCACACATGGAGGAAAAAAGGGCTGGATGGGGAAACCTTCAGATTTAGGGTAAACCTTCCCTCCCCATTCCCAGATAATGAGTGCTACCGCACCTGCAGAAGACAAAAATGTACCAGTACGTGGTACACTCCCAACGCTCGAATATGAAGAAGGATAGGGCCACAGAAGCACTACAGTGAGCCCCAATGGCTAGAAACACACCAGAGTGAAGGAAAATCTTTGGATCCACAGGTAATGATGGGCCTGAAAAGACCAATGGTAGGGTTGGCATTTGAACTTGGGCTTCTCTTTTGCTTTCTCATCATATTGCAAGGGCCAGAATCAGCAGCAACCCTGTCATCTGAGTTTTGGGACAGTCATGTGAATAGAAGCCAGAGCTGAGCTTGCCCAGGTGGGACCCCTACCCCATATCCAGGAGCTATTCTGTACCTTTCGGGTGAGGTAAGGTAGGCTCCTCAACTACCCCAGGCCAAACGGGAATGTCTGATATACTCTGCTGGAATCACCGTCTGGTGCCCTGGTCCTCCTGGTCCACAATTCACAAGTTGGGAGCCTTCTGTCATCTATTGCCTCACCTCCTTGGTCTCTTCTGAGGTCTCATAGTGCTTTATATTTTTACACACTCCTACAGCATTGATGCTTATCAGACTGACTTATGGATGATGTGTGTCTGTGTGTCTGCTTGCTCAAGAGAGAAAGCTGTTTTGGAGACATCTGGGTGTCTCCGGTGCCCCATGCACAACAGGGCTTAAATGGCTAAAGACTATTAATCCCTGCACACTGCCTCAGATCTAACTGATTCTTTTTGCCCTCAGACAGACTGTTGTGCCAGAAAGGACTAGTTAGGGGGTTGAAGGAAGTCATGATGGAAATAGATGATGTGGGAAAGGCAGACAGGCAGGAAGGATACAGATGAGACTCTGGGTGCTGTTGAACATGGAAACTCCTGAGAGGAAACCGGCCAGCTCCACTGCAAAGAGGCCCAGGGTGACAGAGAGTACTGTCACCAGTCTGCAGAGAAGAAAGGGATTGGATTAGGCCCTCTGGATTTGGAAGACCCTTCCATCCCACCACCTCTTCGTTGAAACCACCCTGCCTCAAGAGCTCACTGAATGTCTCGCTGCTTATACTCCTCGGGGGTGAACCTGAGAGGCAGGCAAGCCAGGATGTTGCTGTCCTGGGGCAGAAAGAAAAAGAAGTGAAAAAGGGATGGGCTGCGGGGCAGGAGTAGGGGCGGCGGCGGGGGGGGGCGGAGATGGGAGGACCCGAGGGGATAAAACCTGGGAGAGGGGCGGGATTACCCTGCGACCAGAAAGAGGTGGAAAGGCTAGCGGCTGGAGGGATCCATGCGTCTTACCCGGGACCAGAATAAGGTGATAACGACTACCAGATGCGCCAGGAGCGTCAGGAAGCGAGAGGGCACGAGGCCCGGGATCCGACCCATGGCCCTCGGGGATAGGGGCACCGCCTGGAGCAGGGGCCGCGGCCTGGAAGTTCAAGGAGGATTACACTTGAAGTCTCTGCAAACTGGCAACCCCCTCCATGCGCTCCTTCCCGCGCGCCCAGGCACCCCCCCAGTTGCCTTGGTAACTGCGTACGTCGGGGCTGCGCCTCCTCCGAAATCTCGCGAGAGCAGTATGTTCTCAAACCACTAAGCGCTTCCGGAACAGCCCTTGGCCCCGGAGGTGGTTTCGAGGCAGAGACGAACCCAAGCCGACCCGAGGCTCCCTTTCCCAGCCCAAGTGTGTGTGCTGTGGCAAGTCCCGCACCGCCGGAACTGTCCAGGCGGGCTGCGACCAGAAGGCCGGGAGTACCACGGCCTCCCTACCCGGTTACCCACGCCGCGAGCCGCGCGCCTCGGATGTTGTCCGGGATGACCCATCTCATTTCGCCACCCGAGACCGCTGCCACCTCCACGCCGGGTTAGGTCGCCGCCATGCTCAAGCCTTAGACTCTTTCTTCCCTTCCCCTCCTCTGCATCCCTTTAGCTTCCCACTGCCCTGGGTGGGATTAGACAAGAGACCCGCAGGTGGAGAGGCGAGTGTTTCTAGGTTATCCGACAGCCCCAGGTTTTCTCGGAGCCCTTGATTATTGGGGGATTCCTTCCTTGAGGGAGACTCCGATTACCCCCAAACAAATTGTCTGGTGAGGGATTTGCAGAGTACAGGAAACGACTAGCTCCCCGGAAGTAGGGTGTGGGTAGAATTCGACTTTGAGGAGCGGAATGGATCCCTAGGGCCGGAAAGTGGAGGGTGGTGGGAGTGAAGGAAAGAAATGGAATCGTCTCTGCATCCCTAGGAGCTTACAGTTGGCTGGTGACACGACCCCGGGGGTCTTCGGGGGGGGTCCTGCCGCCCCCGGTGGGAGTGCCGGGCACCGAGGTGGTGCCTCGCTCGACTCCCGCTCCGACGCAGATGGTTGAAGGAGAGTCAGATTGAGACCACAGTGCCAAAGCGAAAGTAACTTTTAATAAAGCAAAAGCAAGTACAAAGCTGCTTTCTCTCGGTGAGGGAGGCAGGGGCGCCCGAAACTGAGCCACCGTCGGGCACAGGCCCATTACACAGCTTTTATAAAAGGTCTTGACTAGGGGACCGCCCTGACTTTCTCAGCTGAGGGTGTCACTACTTGATTGGTCAATTGGCTCGTTGCTAGGAAACATGGGGACGGGTCTCTGGGGACTTTCCACTAGGGTCTGGGGTCAAGTTTTCTTTTTCCTAACTTCTGTAAAGGCAGTCTTGCAAAGGTATAGTGTAGAGAGGAAATGTGACCACAGGCTGTCATTCTCGCTAGCAGTGTCAACCGCAAGTGACTGCGAGACTGCTATCCTCGCTGGCAGCGTTAACCACAGGAGCTGCTGCAACCTTTTTTTTGTTTTTTTGTTTTTGTGCCGGGGATCGAACTCGGGGCCTTGTGCTTACAAGGCAAGCACTCTAATCACTGAGCCAAATCCCAGCTCCTGAAACCTGTTTTTTGCTCTTAATAAAGTGCCCTATTTCTCTTTTCCGGCGGGGGGGCATCTCGTTCTAGCCCTGTCTAACATCTCCCCTGACCCTACACTGGTGTGCAGACCTATGATTTCTTTATCGCTTTGAGGTCCCGGGCCCCCGACATTGCCTCGCTGCAGTCCAAGAACCTTCTACTACTGGCGACCTGACTGACCTCTCTGGGTCTCAGCGAGAGTCCCTCCAGAGCAGAAAATTCTCACCATGATACAGTGAAGTTCTAGCCTCAAGGACCTGCAGCCCTTTTCCCAGGCGAACAGTCTCTCCTTCCCATTCCCCAGCTCAGTGCCTTTAAACCCGACTAAATGACAGGCCCAAGCGGCATTTCTCATTCATCCATTCGACAGATGTTGATTGACCATCCAGTAAGTGCCAGGCATTGCGCTGGCCTCCGGGAGTATAGTCGTTAACAAGTCTCTACCGTCCTCCACTTTATATTCTAGGCAGCAAGATTGCAGGGCGGGGGGTGTGGGAGAGCGCCACAAATAAAGCAAATAACAAGCTTACAAGGTAATCGGTGCTATAAATAAAAAAGTTTAAAGGGAAACACTAAAGTGATCAAGGAAAGACTTTTTGAAAATGGGCCGTTCGTTCTTGAGCTTTGTTTTAGGGAATGTGGCTAAAAGTAAAAGGAAATACATTTCTGTCTCCCCGGGCTCCATAGTAAGAAAATGGACTTTTTTTTTTTCTCCCTTTTTATTTTTATTTATTTTTTTGAGACAGGGTCTTGCTATATAGCCCCGGTTGACCTTGGACTCGCAATGCTTCTACCTCATCCTCCCAAGTGCACTCCCGCAGCCGACTGGATTTTCTTGTTCTATAAGCCAATAGGTGAAAAAAATCAGAACTCAAAGAATGTCAGTTTCAGGTCAAGGTCAGGAAAGGCAAAGACTGATGAGTTTTTCCAAATTAAGGGAGACTAAAGAGAAGTGATAAAATTGATAATTTAAACACGGGCCAGGAAAAAATGTTTTCCTCTTATTATAAAAGATAGTTGACATTAACATTAACTTTATTATAAAAGACACTGACCAATTTTGGATACCAATCAACAGCACCCATTCTTACTAGGATGAGGCTTTGTAAGAAGGTTCTCATCTTGAGGCTGGAGATTTAGCTCAGTGATTAGAGTACTTGCCTTGCAAGCACAAGGGCCTCAATTCGATCCCCAGCACCACAAAAGAAAAAAAAAAAAAAAGAAGGTCATTGTCTTGACTAATGGACCCTTTCAAAGTTCTAAAAATGTTTTCAATCCTCTCTCAGGAGTAACAAGCAAAAGTACAAGTACAGGGGATACAACTGCTTTTCTCCTTTTTTTTTTTTTTTTTTTTTTTTGCTTTTCTCCTTTGAAGTGACCTTCATTGCCATTTGACTCCAAAATGAGTGAGAGTGAGGACACCTGTGTTACAGGGAGAACTAAGCATCCTGTACACCCCAACACAGAAACTAATAGTTTAGTAAGCACGTTGGCACTCTCAAGGCATAGATAAAATGCAAAGACTGAACAGTTCATGTTTTTCTTCCCTCTGCCTGTAACTTGCTTGCATTTTCTCCAGAGAACAGAAAATCAAGGCCGAGCTCCCACTGTGATAGTTTGATTATCCCTCGGGATAGTCTGATTGTTCCCAGATGAAGGAAGCTGTGTCATAGGGCAACACTGAGGAAAATCCTGGAGCTGCTTTTACAAGATTTTCCAAGGTCTCTGAATAGAACAAAGAGAAAGAGTCAGCCAAGTGAAGAATTGGAGAAAGACCATTTCAGGGAGAGGGAAGGGTGAGTACAAGGGCGGTGGGAATAAGCCTGGGGTATTGAGGAGTAGAAAGGAAGCCAGAGTTTCTGAAGCTAGTGATGGAAGGGGAAGAGAAGAGCAGAGTAAGGTTGGAGAGACAAAGAGCCAGATGCCATCAGGTCTTAGATGCGTGTGCTGGTGTGCACCTTTAATCCCAATGCTCAGTAGGATGAGGCAGGAGGACCACTGCAAGTTCGAGGCCAGCCTGGGTTACATAATTCAAGGCCAGCCTGAACTACATAGTGAGACCCTGTCTCAAAACAAAAAATTAAAAAATAAAAAACAAAAGCAAAATAGATGGTGTCAGGTCTTACAGCTACAGGGAGGGCCATAGTTAGGTTTGTATTCCAGAAGATAACTTTGGTTGCAACATCCAGAACAGATTTTATGCAGAAGGTGAATGAGAGACACAGTTATCTGGAAGGGTTAGTTGGAGGCTTGCATCAGGATGGACACTCAGAAGAAAGTGCAGCAAAGTAGGTGAAATCAAGAGATATTTAGAAGATAAAGAAGGTCTAGGAACAGGGCTGAGGGTAGGTAAGAAAAAGAGGTTAAAGATGACTGTTAGATTTTGGGTTCCAGAGCTGGAGACCTGGGGTGTTCTGCCTATATTAGGCTTCCTGCCTAAGGGACCAGTAGATAGCAAAAACTGGGCAGTCGATTTCATGATGTGAAGTAATTACCATCCTGTCCTGTCATTTTCCATGACCTTGGATTAGAGAAGCCTGCCCTAGAGAGAAGCCACTTCTGAATTTTAGAGCCAGCTTGTGGCTGTGGGAGGTACTGCTGGCGTTGAGGCGTCCTTCCCTTGATTGCCATTTATTCACTCAGGGCTGGGACCCTATGTCCTAACATTTGAACTGGTGAAAAATCCAAACATATGTAAAAATACCGAAAATGGTATATTGAACCCCTCTGAGACCTATTATTCTGCTTCAACCATTAGCAACACAATTTAGCCTTGTTTCAGCTATAGCATCTCACAACTCTCACTAGGCTGTTTTGGAAGCAAATTGTAGACATCCTCAAAAGCCAATATGCTACTTTGTATATATCAACAAAATCATTCTAAAGTTTACATGGATTGGTTTTGTGTATGCGTAATAGTGGGGATTGAAACCAGGGTCTCCCTACAACTACACCAAATACCCAGCCCTTTTTATTTTTTTATTTTGAGACAGAGTCTACTAACTTGCCCAGGCTGGCCTTGGACTTGAAATCTTCCTGCCTCAGCCTCCCAGGTAGTTCCAATTACAGGCATGCATCACCCTGTCCAGCCCAGCCTGCTTTTTAATTTTAATTATTTTGGAGGTCTGGGTCATTCCTTGTTTTTATTTTTAGTTCACCATAAGCAAACAGAAGAATGAATACAACACAAGCTATGGATTGACTTCTTAGACCATTGGAAGTGATGATCAATTTAGCAGCACAGATTTAAGCATTCCTGATAACCTGTCACCTAGTGTCACCGCTTGTCTATATAGCCAGCCCTCAACAACAGCACAGCTAGCCAAGGCTATTCTCACCATTGCTTTTTCCTGTATTCCTTTTTATAAGAGCCAGAGCAGAACACTGTCACCTGTTAAACTGGATGTATGTGTCTGTTATGTCGGGAGGTGGACTGTGAGCTGCTGCCCTGCTAGAAAATATACTTCCCGGCAATCGTAAACCCAGCTACAGTAAAGAATTAAAGGAACTGAGTTTAAATTAAGAGAAGACAATTTATTTAGAAGACGATTTATTTAAAAGTGGTGAAAAGAGGGGAAAGGGAGATGATAGATAGCTACTTGACGAGTAGGGAGCATTCGAAAGTGAAATACTCATGGGCCCTTCATTGTAGCCCCTTCTTATTGAGGTTTTTCCCCTTGGGTCGGCCCTTGGAATCTGACTGGCTCTGCCTCGATTTCCCTCAGCCCTGTGACCTCTTTTGGCAGAGGGCAAATTTATGGGCGGGTACCTTAGGGCCAGGTATGCAGATATAAGAATCAAAAGGGAGAGTTTATTTTCTTTATGTTAATCAGATTACCTGAGGCCTTCCCAGAACTAGTCTCTTTGCCTTTGTCTCCTTAACTGTTGGACTCTAGCTGCCTTTATGTTTTTAACTATTTGATTATAGTTGTCTGGCCTTTAGAGTCGAGCTATAGAGGTCAAAATTGTTTATTAAGTTTTAATAATATCTAACTGTTATAGACAGCGAAGTAAGGTAGAAATATTATAGGCAGTCAGACAGGGCTGGGCCCTCAATGGAGTCAATACAAGAGAGGAGACTATGCTACAACTATGGCTGGAGGCGCATCCATTGAAGGTCAGGTCTCAAAATGAGGATGGAAAGCCCAGAGCCACACCCCTGGTTGAGGGATAAACAATGAATTGAAGATTACATCTGATTAAGTCTAGGTCACTAAGGTGGGCGACCAAGATCTCCAGATCCAACTCACCCTGGAATGTCCTTGTTCTCTCCTTGCCGATTTACTACATGACTTTCTTCCCCATTGGATCACTATTACCTAAACAACTACACTTGTAATATTATTGGTTAATACACACATTGTACCCACCTCACAATTTTGCTCTATAAAACTTCCCCTGAAAAGTGAGCTCGTTGGCAACCCACTCAGGTCCCCTCCTGCCTCTCAGGAGCTCTCTTTCTCTCTCTCAATAAAAGTCCTACTCTTAACCTCCTTTGTTCCTTAGAATTCATTCTTCAACTTCAGGGAACACGAACTCAGCATAACTGACATCTAGCAGGTTGGGAGTTATATTTTTTTCCCCTATATCATAACGAGGCCTTTAACCTATCTTTTCCCTACCTACGGAGACCCCTGTCCCTATATATCCACGGCTTGAAATTCAGCCTGGGGTTGTCTTGGGGAGAGATGGCATGTTGAAAGCATGTCTCAGAAGTTGCCATCCTGCCCAGTTTTGGACTCAGGGTCACAAAGGCAGAGACAATTCTTTGCCTCTCTTCTTTTTAACTTCCCTGAAGGATTCAACCATTATCAAAACAGGCATGATTCTTTTCCTCTATTACTTCAAACCTCATCTTTGTTTTGTTTTGTTTTGTTTTGTACTGGGGATCGATCTCAGGGTCTTGTGCTTGCGAGGGGAGCACTCTAACCACTGAGCTAAATCCCCAGCCCAAGACCTCGTCTTTTTTTTTTTTTTAATTCAGAGAAGACAATTTATTTAAAAGTGGTCATGGATTTGGTATTAGATTATTGGTGACACCACCCCTCCCACTCAGAGGATATAGCCATTAAAAAAAAAAAGTGGTGAAAAAGGGGGAAAAGGAGATGATCGCTACTCGGACGAGTAGGGAGCATTCGAAAGCGAAATACTCCAAACCTCGTCCTTTTATCTGGATTTTTTTCTTTAAATTGTGGGTTGCTAGTTGGGCTGGGGGTTTAGCTCAGTGGTTAAAGCGCAAGCGCAAGGCCCCAAGTTCGATCCCCCAGCACCAAAATAAAAACAACCCTAAATAAATAAATAAATTCTGAAATAAATAAATAAATAAATTCTGGGTTGCTAGTCTTATATTAACAATAGGATGACCTCGTAAGAGTACCAAGATATTCCCCCAAAATGGAATTCAAATTTGATCGAAACATAATCCAGAATGTGTGAATATGTGGAATGAATTACAAAGGACAGGCAGAGGGAAAAGTCACCTTAAACCTAAGCTCGAGTCTTACCTGAATAAAGGATGCGGCAAGAGGAGAAATCTACCTGCATCGCTGGACTTGAGATGCTGCTAGGGGCTTCCAGGGCTTTCCCCTACTACCCAGACAGCCGCTCCTTCATTACATACCAGTAACTCTTGCTGTCCTCCCCTTTTTTGCAGAACATCGCCACACCAAATTCACCACGGTGGCCTCCAGATTGTGGCTGAGCCAAGATGGGCCCATCACACTTCCCTGGTCTGTACGGGCACTAAACCAGGACGGATGAAGCAAGATGAAGCAGGGGAGGCTTGTGCCATGGGGAGGCCCAGAGGCCACAACACCGGACAGGATTGTAACACTGCTGATGTTACCACCTCTCACTATTCTGGTGACAAGGAAATCAGAGAAGTGTCTGTTAGGATAGGCTAGTGAGAGAGGGTGAGAGAATGGCAGTACGACTGACAGGAAAATCACTAAGGAAATGGAACTGACAGGACTTGGCGACTGGCAGTGGGATGCGAGGGAGAAGGAAGACTCAAGGGTGAGTCCTTCATCTTGGGCTCGGCCACTCATGGAGCAGAAAGGCTAGGAAGAAGAGATGACAGGCAAGTGGAGGCATCCAGCAGGAACACAACACCTGGGTCCAGAGATAGAAGTGGAAACCAGGAGCCTTCGGCACACAGGCGATAACTGAAGCCAAGGTACATGTATAGCATGTATAACGTGTGTAGCAGTCTGATGAAAGCAAAGATTTAAAGTAAGAACAGAAGCCTGGCATTGTAGAGCATGCTTATAATCCCAGGAGGCCGAGGCAGGAGGACAGCCATGGGAGAAGTCTCTTACAGTTGTTGCCCAGAATCAACTAACGCCAGGCCTGAGAAATACCTGTGAGCTTTGACATCTCTGTTGTTCTTGATAACTTTCAAGAGAGTTGCTGCAGAAATCTGGGTTGGTCTGGGGATGGGCAGGAATCCACTGAGAAGGGACAGGGGAGAACTTTCTGGAGCGATGGAAATGTTCTATTTACCTTGAAAGAGTTGTGAGTTGTGCAGCTGTATTTGTCAAAACTCATCAAAATATACACTTAAAACAAGTTTCGTTGTATGTTAATTATGCCTCAAAAAATTTAAGTACAAAAAAAATTTAAAAGCAAAATTTTTTTCAAAGATTTTAAATGCTAATGGCGGGGCTTTCCCGGATCAGTTAAGAAATTAGAATCTCCAAACCTGGGGACTGGGCTGGGCATTTTCGAAGACTCTGCAGGAGTCTTCTTTCACCTCTTCCGGTGTCCTGGACTCTGGCGTGGCTCCAGCACGGTCGGCCTGGTATCCGTCTTTCCGTCTTATTCTAGACAGGTCCTCGCTGAGCTGTGAACTCTGGGTCCCCCTGGCGATCAGGTCAGCGCCCTCTACCCGCTATTAGACGGCGTCGGGGTAGGCTCTGAAGCACAGATGAACTAGACCCGCGAATCCTCCGCCTGCGGTTACCACCCGCAAGGCTCGGCCTACAGTCCTTGTGTCCATCGGCGGGGGCTCAGACCCCGGGTCTACGTTGCGGGCCCCAGCTGCCTGGCCGGACACTGGCCAAAAAGAATCTTGCCTAGGATTTTGCGCCATCGGCCTCGTGGCGCAACGGTAGCGCGTCTGACTCCAGATCAGAAGGTTGCGTGTTCAAATCACGTCGGGGTCAGGTTCTTTTTCTACTGATTTCCCTTACTTGTGAGTCTGTTCCAGTCCCGGTTCCCAAAAAAGAAGTGTCTAAGGCGCAGGACAGAACGGCATGAAGTCTCTAGAACTCTTCATCAAAGGAGTGCGGCGCTCCCGCAGGCTTGGTTTGTGGCGGATCCTGCTAATTTTTGTCGAACATCGGGGCTCCAGAGGACAGGCGCAGCTCCGGACGTTCAGTCTAGCGGGAGAAGGGAGTAGCTCGGGTTGTACGGTGCGGATGCTTTTCAATTTATTAAGCAGGCTTCTCAGAAATGTAGCCGAGACACACCAGCAGGAGTAAAAGTTCACACCTCACACAAGAGAGTTTTCAGCGACAGATCGCGGACGAGGTGGCCGAGTGGTTAAGGCGATGGACTGCTAATCCATTGTGCTCTGCACGCGTGGGTTCGAATCCCATCCTCGTCGTTGTACACCTGTCAGAATCACATAGCTTTTACAATCCAAAAACAAAGATTTTTGTTGTCACTCTCCTTTCTGCCTAGAGTCAATATTCATAGCACTCTTACAATTCTACTGCTCTCCGGTATTGTCTTTCGTTGTTACTGTATTTTTCTGCACGGCCAAGAGCCGTAGGAGAGAATACATATTCACATCTGTTGTAGAGGTGCCCTATCCTGATAGTTGTAGGTGTCGTGGCTTAGTTGGTTAAAGCACCTCCCTAATGAACATGAGGTCGTAGATTCGAATCCTAGCGGTGCCTTTGGTATTACTACCTGGTTTTATTGAGTAGACAGGGTTCCCGGTAGTGCTCCCATAAACCCAGAACTTGTTACCAGATTCCTAATCTGTCTTCTTTGACGTAGCTAGCTTTATTTTGATAAATAAACCTTGCCTCTGAAGTACACCATTCGCCTTACCTGTCATGTACCTCTTATTTGTGACTTAGACTTACAGCCAAGAACCAAGGTCACGTCGTCTGGCAGTGTTGCCCTGGCAGCTGAGGCGTTGATGTACTCGAAATGGTCAGCAGGTTAGTTCTCGCGTTCTTTCATATCTTTTAAGACAATTCTAAAAGCTTTTACAGATCAAGACGGAGCAGTAATCACACTTTACATAGCTTTAAATTCACTTCTTCCCACCCGTTGGCCGGTTAGCTCAGTTGGTTAGAGCGTGGTGCTAATAACGCCAAGGTCGCGGGTTCGATCCCCGTACGGGCCAGAAGTGGTACTTTTGAAATACAGTGCGACTCGCACTGATAGGTTTTACAAATGTAATGGGAAAACCTTGTGAAGCAAGTCTCAAATTCCAAAACTTTTCACACCCTGTAAAAGAAACGCCTTTCAGGGTGTGGTGGTGTAGCCTGTAATCCCTCTACTCAGAAGCCGAGGCAATAGGATCCCCTGGGCTACATATTGAGAGTCTGTCTCAAAAAAAAATAAAATAAAAGAAGAGTTGTGGAGGAGAAACAGTAATTTTGTGAGATCTACTTCTAAATTTCATGATTTTATCACGTGGCCCCTGAACTAAGTTAACCACAAACCGAAGACTGTCAGGATTTGGGACATGATTGTCTCAAATCATTATATGTGACACTGATCAGTGGACTCTGGCATAGAGCTGTCTCACCGGTTCCCCTCTTCCTTCACAGTCAAGATGTCCAACTGCCAGGTCCCAGCTTGCTCACTGGGATCTGAGAAGATAACCCCTTTCCCTCCTCCTCTTCTGGAGAACTTTGCTTGTATTTCTGCTTTTACTGGACCTCTGGGTGTGATTCCCTGGGGGTGTGATTCCCTGGGTCTCGAGTTTCCCCGGGTCTCGAGTCTCCCCTCAGACTCCCTACCTAAGAGCAGGAAACATATCCTTCTCTACCCAGCCTGGGACCCCGCACGCCCCACTCCTGGCATCACCCCAAGTGAGCTCTGTGAACAAGACCGACCCTTATTCCCATTTCTTGGCCGGTCAACCCCTGTAACCACACACAGATACAGCCTCAGCCTTAGCAGCAGCAGCACTTTAATTCCACAAAAATTCAGGAAGCCAAAATGCATTAGAACACTCCACAACAGGTGGGTTTCAAGAACAGCAACAATTCTATCTGAACCCTGAGCAGTGAGACACCTCCCACCTCACCCCCTCCACCATGCAGTGTATTCCTCTTGGCTCCACCCCAGGTCTGGCTGGGGAAACTGTATTGCAGGGGACCAGAGAGCAGGGGCAGAGGTTATCCACCTGCAGCTGTGTATCCTTGCCTCTACTCCAGCTCCCAAAGCCCCTGGCACCTGAGATGTGGCCATCGGAACCAGGATGGCCACAATGGGGCTGAGGTTTTCTTTGTTCCCTTGTATGGAGTCAGGTCCCCACCTTCAAGCTGAGCTCTCAGGCCCTGGCTTCCCAGGGATGGTGCTCTAGCTAGGAAGGGGAGTTGGGAAGAACAGAGTAGCTGCAGAAAGCCAACAGAATCGAAGCAGAGCAACATCCCTTCCCATCAGGAGAACTGCTAGACCTTCTCCCACATACACCTCCCTAAGGCCCTGCGGGTGGTCACACGCTAGCTAGACGCAGTGGTTAGAACCTCCAACACAGAGGCCTCTCCTCAGGCGGGCGGTTCCCACCAGGCCTCCTTGAGGAGTCCTTAGGGTCCTGCCGGGCCCTGCCCTGGCCAGCCCTGGCCTCTGAGCTCTCCCGGTCATTTGCACAGTGCCTCCAACACCTCCAAAGTGCGTCGGATATCTCGGACTTGGCGCGCCAGCCCCTGAACCGGCTGCAGAGCCCGCTCCAGCTCCTCGCACCGGGCCAGCAGGGTGTACATGCCCTTGATACTCATGTCCACGGCTTCGCCTAAGGAGTCCACGGCGTCGCGGTAGGTCTGGATGCAGCCCACGCTCAGCGCTGTCAGCTCCTGCACCGCACCACCCAGTCCGCGAAGCAGACGATCCACCCGACCGCCCAGCTCCCTACTCAGCCGCTCCAGATCGCGCAGCACGTCGGGGTCGATGGGCGGGATGGTGGGAGTGGGTGCAGGCGTTAGGCAGGGACACACAGGGGCCGGGGGGAGGGTCGGAGGGGCGCCGCTCAGGCGGATCTTGAGTTGCAGGTTGTTGGCGACAAAGTGGGTGAGGTCGCCGTGACGGCTCACTGTACCCTCGAGCTCCAGAGGGCTGGAGATGGTGGCGCGGCGTCCCCCGCCCGCGCCGGACTCGGCCCCCGCAGCGGCCCCCGCGCCACCGCACGCCCCGCTCAGCCCGTCCAGACTGCGGCTGTCCTGAAGGCGGCTGGAGAACGAGCGGCCAGCCCTGCCCGCCGCCTCTGCCTCCGCCTCCTCGTCGTTGTCTGGCTCCTCCTTTTGTGGCTGCTCGACATTCATCTCGCCTTCTGCCGGGCTCCCTCGACGGCCGACCCTCTCCTCGGGAGGCTCAGGGTCCTTGTGCCGGGAGGATGAGGGCGGGGCGTGCTCGCGACCTGGTGCTCCGCGGCGGCTCCGGGTCCCAGACGGCGTCGCTCGGGGACTGGGCTCGACCTCCCGAGCCTCGCGTTCCGGCCGGCGTACGAGGCTACGGCTGGAAGCCTTCGGGGACGCCCTGAGGTGACGGCTCGCGCCCCCAACGTCCTCCGCCTCTTCCTCCCCGGGTACTCTCAAGCCTGAAGGCGGCTCAGAGGGCGTTCTGTCCGACCCGCCGCGGAAAACCGCAGCCTCCCGTTCCGCTACGGCCAGAAGGCCCGCCTCCGGCCCCGGCCGCCCCCGAGACTTCTCCATACTGTGGCGGGGGCGGAATCCGGGAATTGGTCCGCCGTGGCTCGGAAGGCGGTGGCTGGGCCTTTAAGGGGCGTTGGTAGAGGCGCGCCGATTGGCAGCAGGCTGACAAGGCTAAGGACAGGAAGAACACTTTGATTGGTCGCGACGACGAGGAAGTTCCGGAAGAAGACCTGTTATTGAACAGCCCAACACACGTGAGCGCCAACCAGATTGAGGGATGGAGGTGACAGCGGTGCTCGTCGCTCCGCCCTTTCAGAAAGTTGAAGGGACAGATCTTAAAGACGAAGGGCTTGCAATACCTGACTCTCGCGGGGGCGGAGCCAGGATCATTCTGCCTGTAATTGTCCCGCCCAAAATTGGTGCTTACCAAACGCACCCAGTGGGGACCAGCCTTGGGGGTTCCTAGAGATTCTTGGGATGGAAATAGTGCTGGCCGCTTGACCCCTCAGGGTTGAACCGCGCCTAGTTGACCAAGAAGGTTAAAACCAGAACTCTCGGCAGAGTATGAGTTGAGAGCATTGAGTTCCTGAGCATTGTCTGGAAAGACAGACGTAGTCACTGAATCGTTCAGTGGACAGCGCAGCGGGCTCTATGGACTTTCCAATATTTTTAGCCACTCCGTGTTGTCTCCTTCCCCCTCCCCAAGGAGAATTTCTCCCATTTGCCTGAAGGTAAAACAAATGAAAAGATCACAAATTTTGATAAGCACTGTATAGGAAATAAAGAGTTCTGATTGATGTACCGGAGCAGGTACAGAGGAGTCAGCAAAGGCCTCTTTGATGCGAAGACATTTAACCGAAAAGAACCAGAAAGGTTGGTCACCTTCCAGGCAGAAGAAACGATGACTTGCCCTAAACCTCAGAGGCAACAAGGAACTGGGGGTGGTGGTGGGTGCGGGTGGAGTACGGAGGAGGTGGGAGATATTGGGACTAAAACATAATGAGCAAGAAGGAAGACTTTGAACTATAAGGTTGAAGAAGCAGGCAGGGAGGGCCTTGGAGTTCCCGTTAGAGAAGGGAGAGTTCTTCCAAAGTGCAAGGATACGGCAGACACTGGAAAATACAGCCGAGGTTATGAGACTTTGGTATTTAATAAAAACAATTCACTAATGTTCTTTAGCTAAGAACGAATGTGACTGTTTCTTTTTTGTTGTTTTGTTTTTAAAGTGGGGATTGAACACAGGGCCTTCGCTGTGAGGTACATCCCCAGCCCTTTTCTTGTTTTTTTTATTTTTAGACGGGGTCTTGCTAAATTGCTAATAAGCCTGGGCTGGGCTTGAACTTGCAGTCCTCCTGCCTCGGCCTCCCAGAGTGCTAGAATTTACAGGTCTACTGTCACACCTGGATTGATTGCTCCTTTTTATTTTTTAAGTTTTTGTTAATCTTCTTCTGCAAAAATTCACACATTCGTGAGCATATAATGTCACTAGAGAATCTTTACTCTTTCTGCTTTCGCTCACACCAACACTGACTCTTGTAGTCCCCTAACTTTCTTCATTGTGTTCTTGTGTTCCTTTCACCGTTTGCTTGAAGTTTGTTTTTTGTCATGGAGGCTGTGTCTTGCAAGTCTGTGTTTGGGGTCTATTTTTCTTTACATGGCTCAAGGAATGGTAAATTATGCCAAAGCTAGCTGTGCCACCAAAATGGCTAGTTTTTCCTAAATTTCCATCACTTTCCCAGGGTGAAGGACATCAGTAACCATTTGTTTCCTCTGAATTTGAGTGTTGGTCATGAACTTCCTAGTCTGGATAGTCACTCTTTTTCTTGATGGCAGCCAATCCTCAGGCAGGGAAAAGGAAAAGACTTGGATAGAGAGGCAGCTCAGAAGTGCAACTGCCCATTGCCTCCCTAACACAGGTCTATGCTATCACTTTAGGCAGCCAAATCTGATGATAGGAGCTTACTGTGTCACTAGGCGTGAGGAGTCCATAACTGCTGTCTGTATCTGGTGTGTGTGCACGCACACGCACACGCATGTGTTACTGGGGCTTGAACCTAGGACCTTCCTACCAAGTTGCATCCTTGGCCCCTTTTTTATTTTTTGGGTTGCAGGTTTTGTTTTTGTTTGTGTATGTGTGCGTGTGTGTCTTGTTTTTTGGATTTTTTTGAGATGGTATTTTGGAATATAGTTCTTGATGGCCTGGAACTCACTATGTTGTCCAGGCTGGCCTCGAATTCTCAGTGATTCACCTGCCTTAGCCTCCCAGTGTGAGGATTATGGGCATGTGCATCACACCCAGCTTTGTTTTTTATTTTGAGACAGAATCTTGCTAAGTTGCCTAGACTGGGCTCAAACTTTCCTCCTGTATTAGCCTCTGACAGTGTTGGGATTACAGGTGTGCACCTCCTATTTGGCTTATATGTATCTTATAGTTATCTGCAGCTTAATAAAATCCTGTCTTTCCTCTGTCCTGGAAAAAATGTTATATATATTTGGGCTGGGTATATAGATATTCCTTAGAAGATGGAAGAATTTCCCTTGAGAACGGGAAGCTGAGTACAGAAATGGAGTGATGTGAGAGGGTTCATGTCTGGGGATTACTGGCCACTGCAGAAAATGTTTACAGGGGATAGGGGACAGGTTTAAAGGGGACAGGTGGACTAGCGAGAAAGAGGTTCCAAGTATAAAGTGGCTTGGCCTAGCATGACGGCAATAGAATCAGGCAAATGGACCAGTTTTAGATGCACCTTGGAGGTTGTAGTGGACAAATGTTCAGCTGCCCAAGTGTGCTGTGTAAGTGAAGCTCCTCCCTCCCCATTTCATGAGGGTCGGTGAGGTGACACCTTTGTTTATTGAACTCAGGGATAGGAACATAAGCCAGCCGGCCAATCAGAGCACATCATCCTTCCTGCACACTGGCTCAGGAAGGGAACAGGTCACAAGGCATGACCAGCAGAAATTCGCTCTAGCATTATCATCATCATCATTAGTATTATTGTGTGTGTGTGTGTGTGTGTGTGTGTGTGTGTGTGTGTGTGTGCTGCGGATCGAACTTAGGGCCTTGTGCTTGCTAGGCAAACACTCTAACCACTGAGCTAAATCCCCAGCCCCATTGCTTTTTAAACTTTGAGACGAGGTCTCACTATGTACCTGGGCTGGCCTGGAACTTGTAGTGATCTTATTCAGCCTCCCAAGTGCTGCGATTACAGGAATGCCCACCACACCTGGTTTAGGTCGGTTTTATTTCAAAAGGGCTTCCTCATGATGGCAAAATAGCTATGGCATTTGTCTTTTTGTTTTGTTTTGGGGATTTTTTGGTACTGAGGTTCCATTTGTCATTCTTTTTGGCCTCAGGATGTGAATCCCAATGTTTGAAGACTCTCCAAACTTGTAAGACAGAGCTCTCTACCACCACAAAAGCCCCTCTCCCAGCATTCTTAGAACATGATTCAGACTTCACTGTGGTCTACTGGGTCACTTGGGCAGTGGGTTTTTTTTCCTACCTCTATAGAATCCAGGCCTAGCCTTCCTAGCACTCTGACATTCCTAGACATTCTGTTAATTACCCAGGATGCTTTCAATAAAGTCCTTTTCTGCTTAAATGAGCCAGAGTAGTTTTCTGTTTCATACAACTAGGACCCCTTTCTGATAAACTCCAACAGCCCAGAAAACTGAGAAACAGCTTTCACCAGACCTCCCAGAAGAACAAAGATACTTTTTTTTTTTGAGACAGCGTTTTGCTATGTAGTTCAGGCTGGCCTTGAACTCTCTGTGTAGCCTGAACTTGTGATCCTCCCGCCTCAAACTTCCAAGTGTTTGGGATTGCAGGAGTGTGTCTCACGCCTGGTCAGATTAGACTCTTCCCCAGCACAACTCGGTGTGTGATTCAGTTCCAGTTCAGATTCCATTCCACACTGATTCTTTTCTCTGAGGATTTTAGAGAAGCCACTGTCACACCAGTCAGCATCACAGAAGACAGTAGCAGGTGCCATTCTCCACTTCCTAGCACAGGACGCCCATGACAAGGCTCCCCAACACGGGTCCAGGGAGATGCAGGAACACCCAGACTTGAAGACCAGGAGGTCTTCAGACTCGGAGAAGGCTGCTTGGTCTGGGTTGATTGTAGGTCTCTGCTGCAGTCTTTCTCAGTGCTGGGAATGTTGTGGGACCCGTATCCTTCATGTTCATTGTCTTTGTGGGACCAGGCTGTTGCTGAGCTCCCAATCATGATGAATTTGCAGGCTGGCTTCCTTCCTAAGGCACAGATCCTTGATGTGCTCATAAAGCAAGCAGACTCCATGGGGATCACAGAAGCCACCAGAAACCAGGCCATTTCCTGGTCTAGAAGGGACAAACACCAGCAAGAAAGCCCCGTGACAGCCCTCCCGGCCACAGCAAGGGAACATGTCCTCCGCTGATACCTCCACATTGACACTGTCACTGCTGTGAACACAGATCCAGTCAGAAATGGCTTCCATGAATTTGGGTATGGTGCCACAGACCTGCCATCCAGCATTTGGGAAGCTGAGCAGAAGGGCCTTAAGTTCACGGCCAGCCTGGGTTACATAGGGAGTTCAAGGCCAACCTGGACTACATAGTGAGACCTTGTCTCATAAAACCAAGGAGAAGGAGGCCTGATTGATATTACTTGTTGATTTAATTTGAATAAATTTTAAAAACCAAGGAGACAATATAGGGCTCAAAACCAAGCCTGTGGGAAGTGGGGTCTGGGATATAAGATGAGGGCTTGGCAAGTGCAGGAGATCTGAGTACCAGGCTTGGGGTGAAGGGGCTTGTGTTTAGAACTTTTATTTTATTTTATTTTATTTTATTTTGAGACAGGGTCTCACTACGTAGCTCAGGTGGGCCTTGAACTCACTATGTAGCCCAGGCTGGCCTCAAACCGGAGGCAATCCTCCTGCCTCAGCCTCCTGAGTTCTGGGATTACAGGCATGCACTACCATGCCTAGCTAGAAGTTTTTAAATATCTGTGAAATATATATTCCTCAGTTAGAGGAAATGGTAGTGCTCAGTACAGACTACTGAGACTCAAGCCAGGTGTGGTGGTACATGCCTGTAATTCCAGCACTTGGGAGGCTGAGGCCGGAGGTGAAGGAATCTGACCACCGCCCTTCTGAGCTGAACATCAACCTCCCACCATGCTGATGCTAAAACTGAAAATTTAAGTAGCATTAGTAGTTGGGCATGTTGGCACAGGCCTGTAATCCCAGCACTTTGGGAAGCTGAGGCAGAAGGATCCCATGTTTGAGCCCAGCCTGGGTAACTTAGTGACTTAGCAAGGCCCTGCCTCAAAAAATAAGAAAGGATTGGGATGTACTTCAGTGCAAAGGCACTGGAAACATGTGACTTAAAAAGTATAAAGTCCATGACTTACGATGATTGTTTTTGCAATGCTAGGGATTCAGTTGAAGGCCTCACTCATACCTGACAAGTGCTCCACACTGAGCTACATTTCTAGTCCTGACTTACAATTATTTGACTTTTGGTTTCTTGACTTTATGATGGTATAAAAATGTACCAAAAAAAAAAAAAAACAGTTTTTGCATTCAGTACTGTATTCAATAAATTACAAGATAGGTTTTGTGTTAGATGATTTATCTAATTAGCTACATGTTAATACAGTCATGTTCAGCTGCTTCTACGTTGGCAAGGGCCAGGCAATGAGCCAGGAGAGGAAAATGTTAGAAGTCCAAAGAAGGCAGGCAGCGATGGCTACTGTTGGAGCATAACAGTAGGGAAGCAGGGCGTGGTGGTGCATGCCTGTAATCCCAGCACTTGAATTTGGGAGACAGAGGCAAGAGGACTGCTGCAAAATCTAGGCCAGTTTGAGACACACAGTGAGTTCCAAACCTGCCTGGACTATATAGCAAGACCCTATCTCAAAAAACAAAGCCGGGCATGGCAGCACATGCCTCTAATCCCAACGTTCAGGGAGGCAGAAGCAGAAGGACTGCTGCGAGTTCGAGGCCAGCCGGCTGCATGGTGAGCTCAAGGCCAGCCTGGACTACACACTGTACCGAGACCCTGTCTCAAAAATCCAAAAAGAAAAAAACCCAAAATACACAAAAAAACCCCAAGGCCCTGAGTTCAATCCCCAGCACCCAAAAACAAACAAAACAAAACACTGGGGAGCGAAGGCCTCCCAGCACCTCAGACTCTACAAGTCAGAGCAGGGAAAGAAAAGGGGTGGAAGGAGTGACTGGGAGCAGCTGGGAGCTGAGCAGGTGGGCCTCAGAACTGAAGGTGGGGTGTTATGAGGGGCACGATGCAGTTCTTTCCCTCTACCCAGGGCAGTTACTCCTTTTGACCTAAATGACAGCTTGCTCCACTGCGAAGCCTCACCTAGAAACGTCTACATTCATAAGTACAAAAAGCTACAGCTTTTATTAAATAAAAAGGAGGTAGAAGACAGATAAAGGAAGAGGCCAGGACCCCTCCTTTCCCCCCATACATACACAGACACACAAACAGAGACACTGAATAAATGACGGGGATACTCAGGGGGCGGCCTGAGGGGCAGAGGGAGGCAGCACCCTCCGGGAATGGGCCCGAACCCACGGGTGGACTGAGACTTGGGCTAGGGGTAGCCGTTCGGATGGGTTGTGCTTGAGCAGCTTGGAGATGAGGTCCTGGGCCCCTGAGGGCACAGAATGGGGGAACTTCAGGTCCACCTGCAGGTGTAGAGAAAGAAGGTAGGACTGTATTGGTGTCATTTTCCTTGAGTACGCATTCTGTTCAGATTCCCACGGACCCTGTGACCCACTCCAGCTACCCCCAGCCCCCGCGACTACAGCTGACCAAGCTCTGTGCCACCCCCTCACCTTGACAATTCGTCGGTAAGTCTCATTGTGTGAGGCGCTCTCGAAGGGAGGGTTGCCCACCAGCAGCTCGTAGCAGAGTACCCCAATGCACCACAGATCCACCTTCTCGTTGTGTGTGCGCCCCTCAATCATTTCTGGGGGGAGATAGTCTAGAGTGCCACACATCGTCTTCCTCCTAGTGAGAAGGGTTGGGAATTTAGCTGGTTGGGAATTTAGCTCAGTGGTTAGAACGCTTGCCTAGCAAGCTCAAAACCCTGAGTTCAATCCCCAGCACACACACACACACACACACACATACAAAAAAAAAACCCAGAAAAAAAAAAACCCAGAGAGGCATAAAGAAGTCCAACAAAGTTATGGTCCTCCTGGTGAGATGAAGAAGCAAGAAGGCACAGGTCCCAGGCCCTGCTGCCTGAAGGCAGCACACACCGGGGTATGTGTGTGTGAGTGTGAGTGTGTGTGTGTGTTCCCAACCAAAGCAGGGAGCCGCTGGGGTAGGGGGGGTGAGGACATAAACCCAAGTCCCTTTGCCTGTGTGCTGTCCCGGCATTGCCACACTGAAGGATGTACCTTAATAAGATAATTCGATAAACTGGGAGCAAGGGTACACACTTGGGATCTCAGAATGAGGTAGGAGGATCACAAGTGAGGTCAGCCTGGGCAACAGCAAGACCCTGTCTCAAAAAAAAAAAAAAAAGGGCTGGGGATTTAGCTCAGTGGTTAGAGTGCTTGCCTCTTAAGCACAAGGCCCTGAGTTCAATCCCCAGCACCAAAAAAAAAAAAAACAACAGCTAAGGGCTGAGGATATGGCTCAGTGGTAGAGTGCTAGCCCAGCATGCCTGAGCCACTGCATTCAATCTTCATTACTGGAAAAAAAGAAAAAGAAAAAAGAGAAAATCATATGTAAGAGTAATGTTCATCTCAGAATTTTTTTTTTTTTTTTCGGTGCTGGGGATTGAACTCAGGGACTTGTGCTTGTTAGGCAAACACTCTAACCACTAAGCTAAATCCCTAACCTCTTCACCTTAGAATTATTACTATTATTATTTGTTTTTGTTTTGTTTATTGAAACAGGGTCCCACATATAGTCCAGGCTGTCTCTGAACTCACTGTGTAACCCAGGCTGGCCTTGAACACGCAGCCATCTTCCTGCCTCAGTATTCCGAGTGCTGGTATTACAGGCATGCGCCACCATGTCCAGCATTCATCTTAGCACATATTAAAGGAAAAATTGGAGACATCTTTAATGTTCACCAAGCGTGTTCTACTTAAATAAGTGAGATTACATCTCTACTACGTGATACTATGAAGTCATCAAAAATGATGTGGGAACTGGGCATGATAGTGTACATCTGTAATCACAGCACTATGGAAGGCTGAGGCAGGATGATCACAAGTGCCAGCCCAGCCTGGGTGTGTAGTTCAGTGCAAAGGCCTTGGGATCAATTCTTAGTACCACACACAGAAATACACACACACACACACACACACACACACACACACACACACACACAGGATGTGGGTACCCAGGAAGATGTCATGTGCCCATAGTCCCAGTCTCAGCTACTGAGGTGGCTGAGGCAGGAGGATCACTTGAGCCCAGGAGTTGCAGGCCAGCCTGGACAACATAATGAGACCCTGTCTTCTTTATTTATTTATTTATTTTTGGTGGTGCCGGGGATCGAACTCAGGCCCTTGTGCTTGCAAGGCAAGCACTCTAATCACTGAGCTAAATCCCCAGCCCCCAGACCCTGTCTTCTTTAAAAAAAAAAAAAAAAAAAAGTTTGAGAGTTTTCTGTGATAGGGCAAGAAGGTCCCCATATATCGAGTGGAAAATCTGAGCAACAGAATTGTTGAGTTTGCTTTTTTGGAAAGATACTGCTAATTCTATATTTGTATGCAGACAAACCCCAAAGTCTCTAGGCTTTTGTGTTGGCTTGGACAGCCCAGCACAGGACTGGCTTCCTGGCCCACCATACCTCAGCGAGGGTGCGTGCACAGACCAGCCGAAGTCAGCGATCTTTAGCTCCCCCTGGAGGCCTAGGAGCAGATTCTCGGGCTTTATGTCCCTGTGGATCACTTTCTTGCAGTGGCAGTACAGCAGAGCATCCGCCAGCTCCTCCATGATCTGGAGGTCCAACACCAGGCAGTCAGGCCACCGCTCCCCGCTCCCCGTTCCCCGCAGCAAGGTCCCACTTTCAAGCCCTCCCCCTGGAGCCCGGGTGCCCACCCGCCCCGACCGTGGCTGTTCGCTGCTCATTGAAGGTGCGGCTTTTCTGTAGCTCCTTGTAGAGCTCCCCGCGAGGGGCGTACTCCAGAACCAAGTAGATCCTCCGTCGGTCATAGAAATAGTTGTAGAGCCTCAGGATGTTGGGGTGCCTGGGGAAGAGACAGGGGAAGCCTCGCATTAGGAAGCCGGGGAAGATCACAGGGCCCAGTGGGATGAACTGGGGTCAGAAGTAGCCCAGGGCTGGGAGTCAGAGGGGGAGCAGGGGTCAGAGGACAGCGAATGAGGGTGATGGCAGGGAATGAGGGTGACGGGCTGACCACAGCTGCACAGTGGGAAGTCTGGGTACTACAGGGGCTTAGGGTTAGAGAGGGGCTTAAATTTAGAGGTGACACACGTACTGCAGGTGCGCCTGGATTTCAATCTCCCTGCGCAGCTGGTGTTCCACGCCCTCCTTCTCGATCTGAGACTTGAAGAGGACCTTGAGGGCCACGATGAAATGGCTTTTCTTCTCCCGAGCCAAGTACACATTTCCAAATTTGCCTTTGCCCAGAGGACGCCCAATTTCAAAGTCATCGATTGTGAGAGTCCGCCTGATTAGAAAGCAGGGGGAAGGCAGCTCAGTGCTGGCTTGTTAGTCTTCTAGAATATTTGCTTTTGCCATACTCCTCCTGACCCTAGGCTTGGCCTCCGGCATTTTCTACCTCTTCACCATCCCACCACCCTCTTTCCACCCCCAGGCTTGGGCACTCACGTGAAGTTGGGCACTCCATTGCTGTTCTCCACCACCTTCTGGCCAGGGGCAGCTAAGGAAAGCACAGGTAAGCTGAGATCCTCCCACAGACTCGTCCCCTCTAGTCAACCCTCTCCTCCTTGACCCATTTACCTGCAGGCTGGCCATTGGAGCGGCTCATGAGGACAAGTGCAGATGGAGTGGTAGGCTCCTTGCGGAGAACTCTTTGGGGCAGGGTGTTCAGGCCTGATTGAGACTGAGAAGAAGCAGGAGGTAGCTCTGAGGGTGCCTTTGTGCTGGCGACCAGGCTGGAATGTGCTGCAAGCAGCATTTCAGCTACTTGGTAAAGAGCCACCCACCCTCCATTCCAAGAAAAATATTGATAACCACATTTTGACTCCACACCCCCAAGATTCTGCTCATTAAGAAAGATTATTAATTATTAATAAGCATCTAACATTTCACCTCTGGTTTGGGCCTACACTACCTTCTCTGGCATGTAACTATTCAGTCTATACAGTTCTGACCATATTATCACCCCAGGGGGCAGGAGAGGGCTGGGTCAATGAATAGGCACAATTCAAAAGGCATTCTTAAATTCTCCTAAAAAGCTCTGACCATTAAGGCCTGAGGTTAATGTCCATTAAGGTTAATGTCTTTAAGGCCTGAAATGTTGAAGCAAACATCAATATTTAACCCTTTGCAGCAAAAGACTAGGGACACTGAGGGCTATTCTGATGGCCTTGGACCACTTATTTACTTTCATCTTCTGTGTAAGAGACATGCTTCTTTTGGGAGTGACTAAAGTAAAAGTGACAATGGGTCCTCATTCAGATTTCCCCTTGCCAGCCTCACTCAATGTTCCATGTAGGAGGAACTGGATGGGCAAGAGAACCAATGGACTGCTGAGGGTGCCCAAGCCCCACCTAAGGAGCAAAGTCTGCGTGGGCCCATCTTCTTCAGCTAAGAGAAGAAAGCCCCAGGGTCCCTAAACACCTGTGCCCTGTGATTTACAGATTGACAAATAACCAAGCTGAACGAAATACAGTCCAGAAAACATCTCTGGGGGATTCTAACATATATAAAAAAGGCATCATTTCAAATCAGGGGGGAGACTGTTCATTGGAAGGTGTCTTTATAACTGGAAAATAAATCGATTTGGATCTTTACCCCAGTCAATAAAATAAATTCCAGGGCTGGGAGGGTAGCCCTGTGGCAGAGCACTTACCTAGTATGCAGAGGCCCTGGGCTCGATCCCTCAAACCAAAACCAAATTCCAAATGATTAATTCGGATTTGTCCCGGGCCTTTTCAACAGTAAGTTTGCCTGTATTCTTCCGGAGTCTATTTACTGCCCAGTTTATCTTTTCAGGGTGAGCGTTGGGAAGCACGGCCGGGAGGCCAGACCCTGATGGCTCAGTTCCGGATATGGCTTGTAAGTGACAAGAAGGATCGGCCCTGCAGATGTTCTCCAGAGCGGGAAGACACTGCTTAAGTTGGTAGCATCTGACAGGACGTGGCTGACAGGACCAGACATGGTACTGTAGCAAACTGTTGGGCCTCCTCGGTGAGAGCTTAAGAGGAAGAACTGCCTTTCAGAGGAAGGAAGAGGGGAAAGTGGGAGGGGCCTTACCGGCTGCCGGCCGTAGGGCCAGGGGCAGGCGTTCTCCTTCTGGGCCATCATTAGAGAGAAAAGGGGAGGAGAGCTGAACGGAGAAGGGAAAGAGCCGTGAGAAGCAAAAAAAAAAGAGGAAGCGAGGGAGGGAGGGAGGGAATGAGGGGTGGGACCGATCCAGCCAGAAACGCTGGCCTGGCCTGACCTGGGGAAAGGGAGTCGGGTCAGTCCGTTTGCCACCCTCTGGGAGCAACCGGGAGCCGGTCTCACCGACCCCGCCCTGCTACCTGACCCACCCACTTCTAGGACCCCCTCACTCCACCCTTGAACGTTCAGCACACCGGTGGGGTGCGCGCGGACCACCCCAACGAACCCTCGACCCTCCTGATCACCTGCCTTCTCCTGGCGCAAAGTCCGCGAAAGGAGATGCGCTTACCTGAAGCCGGCGGCGCAGCCGCTCCACAGCCCCAGCTCACCCGCAGGCTGCTGAATTTGCCCGATGCTGTCCTTGCCGAGACACTTTCAAATCTCCCGCCCTGGCTCCATTGGCTGAGCGCGCCGCCCATGCCCAACCTTCATTGGCTGGATGCCCCGTGACGTAGTCATGGGGACCCAATAGAGGAGGCAGAATGTCTTAGCCTCGGTTCCGGCTGGGAAAATTTTCCCAAAAATCCTTAGTCAATTCTTTCTTTCTAAAAACTTTAATATGACCAGAATTTATCCTTATAAACTAGGGTTTATACCCTTATGAACTAGGGTTTTACTCTTATGAACTAGGGTTTATACATGTTTTCTGCCAGATGGAAACCAGTTATGCCGGAACTGTTTGTTAAATTGCCCATTTCCCATCAGAAGTTAAATCCTGCCCTTAATAAAGTCTTCGTAATAGAATCTTCTTTCTCTGTCTTTGGGGGGATTCTCTCCAGAACTCCGCGGCTATCAAAATCGTATGAAATGGCGTCATATTTGCATATAACCCACACACATCCTCCCACATACTTTTTATTTATTTATATTTTTAGACAGGGTCTCGCTATGTAGTTCAGGCTGCCCTCGAACTCTCAGTGATCCTCCTGCCTCAGCCTCCCGAGTGCTAGGGATTACAGGCGTGCACCATCACACTCAGCTAAATCTTGACCTTTCTGAAACATGTCTGGGACAGAACACATGCTAGAACACACTTGCTAGATCCTGTGCAATATTCCTGTCCCCTGGAGTCTAGATTCCCACCTGCACATTATATCAAAAGATTTCTTGCCTTTTAGAAATATTTGATGGGCTAGTATAGGACTGGCATTGCCCGTATAGCACTGGCGTTTCTTATTTCTTTTCTTTTCCTTTTTTTTGCGTTTCTTATTTCAGAAAATAAGTACAAAAATCTATCAGATCTGCCACATGCCTGCCCAGCTTAGTGAGCAAAATGTCTGTTATCTACTCTCGTTCTTCTCAAATGACTTATGGAGAGCCAATCTTGATTTTTTTCAATCTATTACAAATCAATACTTCTACAAAATACAATTTCGATTCCCAGCACCAAAAATAAAATAAATTAATAAAATAAAATAAAATAAAATACAGTACAAGCTGGTTGTGGTAATGCTGTTACGTCCGGAGGTGGACTGTGAGCTGCTGTCCTGCTAGAAAATATATCGTAAGCGATCGTAAACCCAGCTACAGTAAAGAATTAAAGAAGCCGAGTTTAGGTTAAGAGAAGACAACTTATTTAAAAGTGGTGAAAAAGGGGGAAAAGGAGAAGATAGATAGCTACTCGACGAGCAGGGAGCATTCTAAAGCGAAATACTCGTGGGCCCTTCGTTGTAGCCCATTTTTATTGAGTTTTTTCCCTTGGGTCGGCCGTGGGAATCTGATTGGCTCTTGGCCTTGTCTGTCACCTCTGCCTTGATTTCCCTCAACTCTGTGACCTTCGTCTTTTGGCAGAGGGCAAATTTATGGGCGGGTACCTTAGAGCTAGTTAAAGAGTCAAAAGGGAGAGTTTGCTTTCAGTATGTTAATCAGATTACCTGGGGCCTTCGGGAATTAGTCTCTTTGTCTTTATCTCCTTAACTGTTGGAATGTAGCTGCTTTTATGTTTAAAGTCTGAGGAGGCCTTTACCCTATCTTTTCCCTACCTACGGGGACCCCTGTCCCTACAATGCATGCCTGTTAACCCAACACCCCGGAGGCTGAGGCGAGAACTGCAAGTTTGAGCCCAGCGTGGGTAATTTTGGAAGACCCTGCCTCAAAATAAAATTTAAAAAGTTCTGTGGATGTAGTTTAGTGTGAAGGTCTTGGTTTGAATCCATAATATTACAAAAACAAAACAAAACAAAAAAGCAATACAAATAGTCCTTGGAAAATTAAATCTAAATAATTAAAAAATTACAAGGCTGCACCTTTCTAATACTCAACACAAATAAGAGTTCTCTAACAAATGCTGTAAGAATTTTTATGTACTTACTCTCAAATTCTGTACTGTCCTGGACCAATGTGGACCACACTTTGAATACCAGCTGTCTACACTGAGAACAAATGCAGCTTTGTTCAAAACTATGTTTTGTTCTCTTTGATCAGGCGTACTCACCAACCACTCTCTCCTGTAAGTATGCTTTATTCTTGTCATTATCGTTTTGTTCTTAAAGGTACTGGAGATAGAACCTAGGGAATTAGCAATGAGCTACATCACTTACTCTTTTTTTTCTTTTTCTTTTTTTGGGTGTGTGGGATCAAACTCAGGGCCTTGCACTTGCTAGCCAAGCACTATAACCACTGAACCAAATCCTCAACTCCTCTTTTGCTATTTTGAGACAGGGTCTCACTAAATCACTAAACTGTTTAGGCTGAGCTCTGAGTTGTGATCCACCTGACTCAGCCTCCCAAGTGCTGGGATCACAGGTAAGCACCATCATAGCTGACTTCACTGGTTTCTAATGTATACATAATATCTTCTGAGTGTAACTCTTTTTTCTCTTTACTCTTGTTTGTTTGTTTTGTTTTTTGAGACACAGTCTCGCTATGTAGTTCAGGCTGGCCTTGAACTCATGCGCTCCTCCTCCCTCAGCCTCCTGAGTGCTGAGATTATGGGCATACATCGTCATGATTTACTCTTTTTTTTTTTTTCATGATTTACTCTTGATTTTCATCCTCTGGGCCACATCAGATGTGGTTTCTGCTGGCCAAGTAACAGTGAAAGATGGCAGTGAAGTGACTGTCACTGTTCTCCTGCACGGGGCTAGTCTTTCACATGCCCGGGAAGGGACAGAACTCTTGTGTCCCAAAGGGCAGAGTTACTAGGTTACTAAATGTTTGGGAGGCACAGATGTTAGTTCTTTTTATTTATTTATTTATTTTGAGACAAAGTTCTCTCGATGCTGCCCAGGCTGGCCTTGGATTCTTGGGCTAAAGTGATCTTCCTGCCTCAGCTTTCTGAGTAGCTGGGACTACGGGTATGTCCACTATACCAGTATACCTTCTTTCTTTCTCTCCCCTCTCCTCATTTTTTTTTTTTTTTGGCAGCGCCCAAGATTTAATTTAGGGCCTTGTATGTGTGATGCAGTTGTTCTAGCTCTGAGCTGTATCCCAATTGCTTTTTATTTGAGACAGTCTCACTGAATTGCCCTGGTTGAGCCAAAATTTGGGCTGCTCCTGCCTCAGCCTCCCAAGTAGGTGGGATTACATATGTGCACCACCCACCTGACTCCTTTCATTTCTCGTAATGGAATATCCCAATGAAAAATCTGAAGACAAGAATTTTCATCATCACCCAAAAGCCCCTTCCAGAAATGAAAGAAAGGTAGACTCAGAAGAGTCTGGAAGGTGCTTGCTGGGGAAGTCTGGTCAACACCCCCGTGTTTCTCCATTAAAGTAGTCCTCCTTAAGGAACATTTAAGGTGCTACTGCTGAATCAAGTAGGAGTGTCAAGGCTTTCCTCTTCCTTCCAGAGAGCTCCTTGGCCATCCTCATGTTGAAACGCTTCATTGCTGAGTGAATGATAAACTTTATGTTAAGTGTATTTTACCATAAAAATTATGAAATAGCTTTTTTTTTTAAAGGGGGAAAGAACACACAAAATTTGCCAGGGAAAATGGTGTATGATTATAATCCCAGTACTTAAGGAGGCTAAGGCAGGAGGGATGCAAGTTAGAGTCCAGCCCAGCAGGTTAGTGACTTAGTGAGACTTTATCTCAAAATAAAAAATAATACAGCACCAAAAAAAAAATAAATTAAAAATAAGGTATTGGGGATTTAGCTCTAGCAAGCGCTAAGGCCCTGAGTTTGATGCCCCTCCAAAAAAAATGAAAAAAAGAGGGCTGAGGATATAGCTCAGTGCTAATGGTAATGGGTTCAGTCCCCAGCACCGCACCACACACACACAAAACCCAAACACACGTATAATTTATTACATGTCTAGGGCATGGGAGTGTCACATTCCATGAAATATCTTAAATATCAAGAATGTTCTTTTAACAATCACCTGTGCACTTGCTATCACATTAGTCAAACTTTAACAGGTTTTGTTATTTTTGATTCTGTCCAACTCCCTTCCACACATCGTGTTCTCTCTCTTGCTCTCCCCAAGAGAAGGAACGATCGTTAGTGGCAAAAGCCAGTTGCAGCAAAGCAACACCAAGGACTGGTTTCACACCTAGGAAGGAACGCTGCCCCGCTTCCCTGTGCTGCCTGGCGCTCTGCTCTTCAGACAGCTTCTCTAGGAATAAACTGTGTCAATGATCCCTGAAAGCCTGGACTTTCACTTTATTCTTTTAGTGAAATAAGAGACATACGGGTGAAACTCCAGGCTACAGTTTCAAGAATTAGGCCCGTCCGTGTGTATCGCTCCACCACCGTGTGTGCATTGCGTCCTAGCAGAATGCCCACGCTGCAGCCTGGCCCCCAGCGGGGCTGTATTCAGACGGAGCCTCAGCAGAGGTTAAATAAGGGTCACAAGGGTTGCGCCCTAAACTGGAGAAGCTCAGGAGAAGAGCCAGAGACACCGGGGCTCTCTCTCCCCAGCCAACGCCGAGGGAAGACCATGTGAGGACACAGGGAGAAGGAGGCCTCACCAGATTGCACCCCGAAGGGCACGTTGATCTTGAACTTGCAGCGTCTGATCTGTGAGAGAACAAATGTCTGTTCTTTATACCATCCAACCGGAGGCACCTCGTTATGGTAGCCTGAGCAGTGTGGTACAGAAGCTGCAACTTCTGTTTCATTTTGAAGTCAATGAAAAGCTACAACTCGATCCAGGTGAGACTACTAAGGGCTCAGATTCTTCAGAAATGAAAGTTTGGATCACACCAGGTAAAGAACACAATCAGACGCAGGTGGTTTGCACACCTGTAGCCCCAGCTACTTTGGCGGCCAAGGAGTGTTTCCTCATTTTGTTATTAATATATACTTGTGTGTGCCGATAAATGTGGACCAGAAGACAGAATTAGAGAAGTGTTATTTTGCATCTTCTTATTAAGATAACTGGTGCAGGCAGGGTGCTCTTGCTTGGGCGACCAGTGTGCCTTGGACGGGCAGAGCTCCTACCCTGTGTGACCCTACTGTCATCAGCAGACCTGCGGTTCCGGCAGATGCGGCTTTGCAACGAGGGCTGGTCCACTGTCTGCCTCTGTCTTGGTACAGGAGACACAGGAACCGCTCTGGCAGAAGGCGGCAGGGCCCGGGAGGTGGGGAGGATGAGGTGGATTCAAACCTGGCGGGCAGCTGCTGTGTAGACAGAGGTGGGACAACCCCAATCCCTCGCCAGCCATCCTGGCCTGTCACACGAATAGCGGCACAGTATTTAGTGGTGGAAAGACGTGGAGGGAGGAAATTTCCCACTGGGAAAGCGAAGCCTCTCTGTGTGCTTTGAGTGGAGTGGGGGGTGATGATGGCCTAGATTTCTTCGTATTTTTTTCAATAGAGCCGCAGCAACAAAAAATGCCCGTGGTTCCAGGCTTCTAGTGGCTGCTGACAAGTCTGGAGAAAGGCAATGATTGTGTTTAACACCCTTGTGTCCCACCGCAAGTTAATCAGAGATAAAATAAAAATATTTCAAATAATCTGGACTCAAATTCTGAATATAAGACAGCACTGGAAAAAATTAATGACAAATACAAAAAAATAATGGCTTTTGCTTGCAAGAGTCACACAGCCAGGCGTGGTGGTGTACACCTGTAATTCCAGCACTTTGGACGCTGAGGCAGGAGGGTCACTGTGAGTTCGAGGCCATCCTGAGCTACACAGTGAGTTCAAGACCAGCCTGAACGACACAGTGAGACCCTGTCTCAAAAAAAAAAAAAAATAGTCACACAAGCCCTTTGGACCACAATATGTTTAGAAGTAAAGCTAAGGAGAACTTCAGCTGGGAACCAAGGTTTCAGGAATTTATGTCACATATCTAATTCAATAGAGGTAAAGAAAAACAGATGCACAACGATGCTCTTGGCAACATTTTAAATATTAAGGAAAAAAGTATAGATAGTCAGAAAACCAAAATATTTTACTTTAGGAGAATTGCTTAACAATTTACAGAATTATAAAATTGTAGATGGTCATTAAAATTATAATTTAGGATTATAGAGTCATATTTCTGTTATAAGCTTAAGTTATAACTTACGCACTGATAAGTGTTAAGTTAAATTGCCAAAAAGAAAACAGGTTTTAGGATAATGGTTATAAACGACAATTATTGCTTTAAAAATGATTATTATTACATTCTTTCCAATATAGAATATTTAGTGACACAAATACATTCTCTGAACAAGAATTGGAGACTGTTCATTAATAATTTTTGTGTTAGGACACCCAAACTATCTGAGATTAAAACTAATACTGTTTAAATTGGTCGATTTGGTAGAAACAGCAAAGTGAAATAAACTGCCTGAATTTGTATTTTAAGAGACAGGCGCCATCTAGGAAAAAAAAAAAATCACAGAGCAATGAAATTTTAATTTTTCCTATGTAATACAAGAAGACTTCGTTTTCTTTTAGTATTCAAAAGAACAGTTTATGACCCCGACGTGATTTGAACACGCAACCTTCTGATCTGGAGTCAGACGCGCTACCGTTGCGCCACGAGGCCTGCTCGACGGCGGGGCCTGATGGATTTTGTGAACAGTTGCATCGTCAGCAGTGAGGGGCGGAGCTTCCCTTCAGCTCCGCCTCCGGAGCGATGAGCGCCGTGTTTGCAGGGGCAGGCAGGGGAAGTCGCGCGCGCACGATCACAGGATTTAAACTCAGGTTGTTGGTAAACGGCGAAAAGTTGCAAATTGAATTTAGGTACGTTTCTACTCGCTTCGGCAGCGCATATACTGAACTTAGGTACATTTGACTTAAAGCCCAATTCTCTAACCTTGTCAGCTCAACAGAGAAGCGATTTCTGTGTTTCGGACTTTTGGGGGCGAATGTCATCTCGGTGTCGCTGCTGTCTTCTCCGAAACAAATCTTATACGTAATCTCAGCTCGGCTGGTGACTCAGAAAGTCGCCTTATTTAGCTTCTCTGGACTTTGGTTTCCTCATCATCCGTAGATTGGGTTTAATCTGATACTGTCACGCGGGGTGATTGGCGTTTGCTAGCGATGACAGAGTCTAGTCCTGCTCACACGTTCGAGCCTTGCGAACGACAACGGTCAGAGCTTCTGCCTCAGTCCGCGGGTGGTCCCAGCCCGATGTAGTCCTGTTCGACCTGACAGAATGCAGACCAACGAATATTAGTTTTGGGAAAAACCAGGAAGCAGATATTCGTGTCTGCGTTGGTGGTATAGTGGTGAGCATAGCTGCCTTCCAAGCAGTTGACCCGGGTTCGATTCCCGGCCAACGCAGTTTGTGCTTACTTTTTTGAAATACTATAATTGTACTTTTCTTTCCATTTATTCCCTGGACCCCAGCATGGTGTGTGGAGGGCTGTTATGGGCAACACTCCGCTCCGGGGGGACCGGCTTCGCGCTTCTCCGGAGTCCCTGATCGCGCCACCCTGCTCCTGACCGTTGCCCCCTGCGGTAATCTCCGCTCAGGATTGAGGAGTCTCTGCAGATAGCAGTGCAAATCCACAGACACAGACAGACACGAGGACGCGAAAGGAAGCCAAAACCCCAGCTTCGTTACGGGGCGGTTGGGGGTTCGGGTGTTAGGAGGCGCGGCCGGGGAACAGAGCTGCGAGCTGCGACTGGAAATGCCCGCGCGGTCAGGACGGAAGCTAGCGCAGGAGGTCGAGTTTCGTGGGCTGTTTTGTGCCATTGGTTCATCTGTGTTTTGTAAATTATTGTCCACGAACACTTCTAGTAAAGATATTGAGTGGAGAGAATAATGGGTAATGTAATCGCACGCTGAAATTGCAAGTTACTTGTAGTAAATATGAACCAGAAGCTTGCAGAGTGATCTTGAGGGTCAGAGAAACTTGTCCCTTTCTCAGGGTTCTCTCTTCACGGTCCTAGACCAGTGTTCAGTAAAGAAGTGGGATTTGATAGATTTATATAAAATCAAGGAGAGATCTAAACTTTGCAAAAGAAATCTCCATTCTCCCCGTCGGGGAATCGAACCCCGGTCTCCCGCGTGACAGGCGGGGATACTCACCACTATACTAACGAGGAAGACGCTGGGAGGGCTTTTCTCCAGATCTTTGATCTGGCTGAGATGTACCGTAGCTGGTGCCTTGCGTGCTGATAGACTGTGGGTTACTTAAGGATTTTCTTTCCACCGAGAAATGCTGGCCAGAAACCTATGCACATTTTACACAGTAACTCAACGGAGTTCCCAGAAAGGAGTAGGACGACGAAAGAGACAGACGGCGTCCAAGGCTGCACAGACCCGAGTTCTCCAGGCACAGCCCACGTAGGTCCCACCCGCTCCCACCACCTAGCATCCATAACTGGAGGCTGACGGGCATCAAACCGAAACCAGACTCTGGTGGCTAAGGCAAGGCGCCAAGCAGGGCGGCGGGGATCCGAAAGTGAGCGCCTCGCCGAAGACAGGGCGCACGCCCGGCGATACTCCTCACTGACCTTCTTCCCGCCGCCCGAGTGTCCGTTCAGAACAAAAAAGCTCACCGAAAATGGTTAACACTCATTTTTTTCCCGTTCAGCCTCCCGCCCCAACGTTACCCACCGTTAAGTTTTTGGACTCAGAGTCAGCTAAAAAGACCCACAGGGCTCGTCCGGGATTTGAACCCGGGACCTCTCGCACCCGAAGCGAGAATCATACCCCTAGACCAACGAGCCGACACATACTGATAGCCGCGCATACTCTTAGAGGTCGTTAAGAAATTTGCTGTGGTCCCAGGGACACCAGGAAAGGCGGAAGCGTCCTGGCGCGCCTCAAGGATCACCGTCTCCTCAGCGGAATACTGTACTCTGGAGCATGTGTCTAGGAATCTCTGAGCTGCTGGCTCTAGAGCTCTGACTCTTCCCAGGAAATAGCTTCAAGAAGTGGGAGGGGGTGGTCCGGGTCTGTCCCCACGGCCACCGTTCTGGACTGTCTTGACTTCTCGGGTTCCTGCTCCCTGTGGCATGGACTCTGGGCCATCCCTTAACCTGGAGTGTCCACCCTTCCCAATCAGTCCTCGACCCAGCCCCGCGGTGAAGAGCTTTGGAACAAGCCATGAATGTGCCTGATTTCAGGAAGGTCTGGGGACAGTTAAAGAGTCCTGAAATCCCTATATGATCACCACCCCGTTAACCGTCCCTGCATCTATTTCACGGGGGTGACTGGTAGGGGCATCAATAGCCCACGATCTCCCCACACTGCTGGACAGTACCCAATCGAAAGAAAAAGAAGACCAAGGTGATGTCCTGTGGCCAAAAAAGATCCAAGGAAGAGATGTTACCAAGACGGGTGGCTTGTAGGGTAGAGAGGAGGGGTCCTGCTTTCCAACGGCCAGAGTGGTGGGGTGGGGGGTGGGGCACCAGGCCAAGCCAACCAAGATGGTCTCTGACTCCTGACCACCCTGGTGGACACTGGTGCCGGGCTTCCAGTCTGTAGGATCAAGTTACCTCCTACCTCAGGTCTAGCCTCAGCTCTCCAGTTCCCTGTAGGATGGGTCAGGAGACTCTCCTACCTGCTGCCCAAGAAGCCTTGAAGGTAAGGGACCAGACATCTGGCCACACGAGTGTAGTTCTAGGCCAGCAGGCCCATCTCTGAGCCCTCCAAGTGCCCTCTGAGCTGCTCAGTGAGCCTCTAAACTCATAGAATACCCATCACACTCACACTTGCCAGAAGTCCTGAAAGATTTGGTGGCGCTGGGTGTGATGCACACCTAGAATCCCAGCACCAGGGGGATCTCCGCAAGACCAGCCTGGGCTATATAGTGAGTTTAAAACCAGCTGAACTACATAGTGAGACCCCGTCTCAAAAAAAAAAAAAATTGATGGACTCAAGCTGTAGCCTCTCCCAGGGAGTCCTCCCAGCAGGCTCTGACTGGCAGGGTCCCTGTCCTGGGCTGAATGAACTACCCTAATCCATAGGCCAGTCCTTAGACGAGTCCTGCAATCTGTGGGACCAGGCTCTTCCTAATGTGCAAGCCATAGATACAATCATGGGAAGAATTTCAGACAAGATCGGCTACGTTCAGGGTGGTATGGCCGTCGACAGTAATGGGAAGAATTTCAATGAACTCTTGTTTTCCTCCATCTCACATGTTCCTAACCAAATAGTAGGGGACAAAGGAGAACCTGGCCATCAGTGTCACAAATCTTTCAGATGGGCCAGACATGGTGTCACATCCCTGTTATCTCAGCACTTGGAAGGCTGAGGCAGGAGGATCACCATGAGTTTGAGGCCAGCCTGAGCTACATAGTGAGTTCAAGCCCAGCCTGAATTACACAGTGAGACTCTGACTAAAAAGAAAAAAAGTCTTTCAGATGGATAAAAAGTTCATAGGGCTGATCTTCTGGCACCTTGTCCTTCAGTCTATTTCCAATTTGTCTCCTTCCTCTCGGGCTCCCAGCCGTCCAGTCATCTCTCTCTCACCTGGCCAGAGTAGGGTAAGGGACTAGGCATGAGCTAAATCCTTTGTGGCCGTGATGAAACTTACAGCCTTCTTAGGAAAATGCAATGGATACTGCGGACTTTACAGCTCTCTGAAAGCCCATCTATGGACCTCATGTTGTAATCCAAAAAGTATGGTGTTGACTTTGGTGAAAGTAGGTCACATTTTAACAGGTATCAAAATCTTTATGCTTGCTGGGCATGCTGTTGCACCCTATAATCCCAGCACTTGGGAGGCTGAGGCAGGAGGATCCCAGAGAGTTCAAGGCCAGCCTGGGTTAAATAGTGAGTTCAAGACAGCCTGAACTGCCTAGCAAGACCCTGTCTCAAAAAAAAAAAAAAAATCAGCTGGGGATTTAACTCAGTGGTGAGAGTCCTTGCCTTGCAAGCACAAGGCCCTGAGTTTGATCCCCAGCACCCCCCAAAAAATCAATCAAATAAGTAAATAAATATCCTCCAAAAAAACTCTACACTGAAAGATATAGTGCTTTTTTGTTTTGTTTTGTTTGAGTGGTGGGGATCAAACTCAGGGCCTTGTGCTTATTAGGCAAGCACTCTACTACTGAGCTAAAGCCCCAACCCCGAAGATGTAGTTCTTAGATTTAACTTTGGGCAGTGGCAGATGGGACTGGAGAGAGAGATGGGGCAGGAAACAGGAAAGGGTAAAAAGCTACTCTTGGTAAATCTGAAGTACTGGTGGGTCTCTTGTCTCCTGCACTTCCCCAGGGGGAATCTGGGCATCCTCTTGACGTTTGTAGGGATTTATTTTGGTTTTTGGGGTCATTGTTCTGATTTTTTGAAACAGGGCCTTCCTTTTTAGCCCTGGCTGGCCTGGAACTGGAACTTGCCATTTTCCTCTCTTGGCCTCCCACCTTTTTTTTTTTTTTAAAGTGTTATTTTTAATTTTTTGACTTATTTATTTGGTGCTGGGAATCAAATTCAGGGCCTTGTGCTTGCTAGGCAAGCACTCTACCACTGAGCTAAATCCCCAACACCTTGACTTTATTTTTTATTAGTACTATTTGTCTTACATATTGATCACATTCATCACAGGGATTTTGTACCTGTATATAATATATCTTGATTTTTTTCCCATTTCCCTCTCCTCCCTTCAAACTTTCTTACCATCTGCATTTACAAAAGCTTTGTTTCCATTTTTTCCTTCTCTTCTCTTTTTCCCCTTTTCCAGTCTCCCCCCCCACCTGTCCTTGTTACCCTTCCCATTTGAATGTGTTCTTCCTACTTCCCAATATGTATCCTCCATTATGCTCCTTATTCCCCTTTTGGTTTTTCATGCAAGAGAAACAATGTGATCTTTAGCTTTGTGTGTCCAATTTATTTCACTTAAGATTATGGTCTCGAGGTGCATCCATTTTCCTACAAATAACTCAACTTTATCCTTCTTTATGGCAGAGTAGTATTCCACTGTATATAAATACCACATTTTCTTCATCCATTCATCTGTTGGTGGGCATATGGGCTGTTTTCAAGATGTAACTATTTTTTCCCGAAGATTTAACTATTATAAATTGTGCTGCTATAAATATGGGTGCATATATCACTGTATATGTGCTGCCGAAGCGAGCACATGCATATATCACTGTAGCATGATGCTTTTAACTCTTTCAGGAAGATACTTAGGAGGGGAAGAGCTGGGTCAAATTGAACCTCTAGTTTTAGTTTTCTGAGGACTCGCCATACTGATTTCCATAGTGGCTGTACCAGTCTACATTCCCACCAGTAATGGAGAAGGGTTCTTTTCCCCCACAGCCTCACGGGTATTTGTTATTGTTTTTGTTATGTTTTGCGGGATGGTTCTGGGGATTGAACTCAGGGCCTTGCCACTTGTGCTAAATCCCCAGCCCATTACTGTCTGATTTCTTGATGATAGCCAATCTTTCTGGAGTGAGATGGAATCTCAGTGTTGTTTTAATTTGCATTTCTTGAATTGCCAGTGATGCTGAACATTTCTTCATACATTAGTTTGGTGTTTGTGCTTTTTCATCTGAGAAAAGTCTATTCATTTCAGATGCCCAATTTTAGATTGGATCTTTAAATCTGGGGGGGTCTGAGTTTTTGAGTTCTTTATATAGTCTAGATGTTAGTTTTTGAGGAGTAGCTGGTAAAATTTTTTTTCCTATTCTGTGGATTGTCTCCCCACTCTGTTGGTGGTTTCTTTTGCTGTGCAGAGAGTGCCTTCTTGAAGATTTTTTTCTCTTCAGATTCCACATACTATCCATGACTGAGGCCTTTTAAAAAAAAAAGCTAGCGGGGTGTGGTGATACACACCTACAGTCCCAGTACTCAGGACGCTAAGGCAGGAGGATTGCTTCGAGTTTGAGGCCAGACTGGGCTACATGGTGTCAAGACCAGTCTGAACTTCTGAACTACACAGCAAGACCCTGTCTAAAAGAAAAAAAAAATTTTTTGACTGCCTTAACTTCATCTCATCCCATGATGCTATGGTGCAAGCTGTTGACATTTCTATAACCAAACCGTGTCCTCCCCATCCCTGATGCTGATTATAGTAGTTACATGGCATAATTCTATAATGTGTCTAGTAGAGTTATAGAATGTAAACATTTTTGTTGTATCCTCCCCTTGTAACTCCAGCAGGCAGGCCTTTTCATCACTGTTGCGCACTGCTATTTTCCCTGGGCCCACAACACAGCAGCTATTTAACAGAACACACAGCAGATTTCTGCTTGGTTGTTCAGATTTGGCTCACCTGCTCCAGAAAGCCTCCCCTGCCCACCCTCCAGCCTCACACGGGCTGAGAGTCCCCTTCTCGTTCTTCCCATGTTGTCCCAATACCCTGTCCAGCCTCTAGCGTGTGTTGTGTTGTGATGGTGTCTTCCCAGGACCCCTGAGAAAGGGTCTGCTTTATTCATTTGCTCATGCACAAGGTGCAGCCCTTGCTTGACCTGAACAGATTAATTCCTTCAGACTTTTACTCAGACGTCTCCCAGTGGGGCCGGGGTCAAGGGATGGTGTCTACCATCTCCCGGTGAGATGTAGGCTCTGCCAACAGTCCATGGGTCTTATTTCTCGCTGTCTCTCCAGCGTTCACTTCCTCCTTCATCAGCCTGGCTTCAGTGCTCTGGGAGGATGTGCAGTCGATTCACACCAGGCTCCCTGGAGACCCCACAGGCCTGGTGCTCTCTTCTACTCCCTGTCCATGTGGTCCCAGTTCTTTGGTGCCCATTTGGAAGAAACCTGGTAGCACCAGGGCAGCTGATGAGTCCTACTGACTCCCACCTTTTCTGTCGGCTCGTGGAGAGAGGTGGAGGTAACTACATGTGAAAGGCCCAGTTCTAGACTGCACCTAGAAGCCGCACCAAATTTTAAAAATATAAACATGTACGTTTTATATTATACATTTAAAATATAAAATTAGGGGTCCCCAAAATACCAAGGGGCTCAGGGTATAAGAAACGTCCGGGGTAGAGGAAGCCAGCCCCAAGCGATGGCACAGCCGGCGTGGGCAAGTGGCTGCAGAGTGGGCTTACCAGCGCCAGGGGACTGTATTATCTGCTAGGCAAAGGACAGTGCCAGCCTGAGCAGAACTCCTGTTCTGATCTCTCAGGACTGGAAGCTTTTCTCAGTGAGCCACTTATCGTGTTCTGAGTGGAACTAAGCCTCTTGTGCATTCTCTTACAGAAACAATAGAGGGATCCCGTGGGTATTGGATATTGCCACAAAAGGTCACAGGAACTCCCTAACCGAGGTTGAATAAAGGCACCGCTGGGATTCGAACCCAGGATCTCCTGTTTACTAGACAGGCGCTTTAACCAACTAAGCCACGGCGCCAAAGCTGTACGGGTGCTTTCCCAGGCAGCCCTACAGAAAAATAGGACTCAAAGCCTAGTATCTAAAACAAATCAAGTGCGTTTTACATTAGCCAGCCAACTCTCTATCCCCGAGATTCCCTACTGCTGAAGGAAATAAGTGGAAAAAAAAAAAATCTCAAAACTAGACAGATGTGCACGGTTGGTAAACCCAGGATTCCAGAATTCTGAGACGAGTTTGAAGCAGAGAGAATGGTCTGCCTCTTGCCTTGAAGGATGGTGATGTGGGGCATACATTGGATTAGGAGGGGGGGAAAAAAAAACACACGTAGTCGGCAGGATTCGAACCTGCGCGGGGAGACCCCAATGGATTTCTAGTCCATCGCCTTAACCACTCGGCCACGACTACACAGCTTCAGCGATCGTTTTTATCCTATGCCTTTCTTAGTCGCCTTTCCCCACAGTCTCTTTCATCAGCCAGCGTGTAATACAGCTAGACGACAAATCGGAAGCGACCTTTATCTTGTAGCTCTGCCTTTCTAGAACCCTCTTTCCCGATCTGCCCAATTCTCCCATCTGAGTCCAACAACGGCCTCCAGCAAAGGAAAGACGAGGTGGTGGTGGGAGAGCATTCTTTCCGCCCCAACCCACCGCGCTGTTCCTTTCCCAGGCTTGGAAAGGTCCTGCAAGTCAGGTTTTAAGAAGCAGGTGTACCGTTCCGCAATCAGAAAGCTCCAGGGTAAAATACTTTCCGATCGCTACCCGAAAGGGGCAGAGGAAAAAAAGCAACAAACGTGTGGCCCGTACGGGGATCGAACCCGCGACCTTGGCGTTATTAGCACCACGCTCTAACCAACTGAGCTAACCGGCCAGTTCTGTAAACTACCCTTTTCCTATCTCTACATACAATAGTCCTATACTATGCGCACGTAACCAAGCCCACAGAGCTGGTGTTGTGGGGCCAGGCCAACGACTGCTTTCCAAGTACAAAACGAAACCAATCACAAATAGCCAGGAGGAAATTCTCTCTAAGCAGCTTTAAGAGGTGTGACTTGGCTGTACGGCTCCATCTAGTGAGTAGTTTTCAGGAAAGGCACGCAAATATACAGAACGCCGCCCCGTCCCCAGTAATTCTGTAATCCCTAATTCTCTGCGTCGTGATTCCAGAGCACTTGCTGTTTTTATGTTGTCTATCCTGTCCTAGTGATATCTGAGAGGATCTACCTTAGGCTGGCCCTGGGGAAACGCAGTGCTGACCTTCCGACTCCTCCTCCTAGCTTCTTCTCATGCTGCTCCTAGTGTTTGGTGCTTCCACACCCACCTCGCCCTTCCAATACCTCTAGTCTCATACTTAATCCCAGGCTCAGTTTTGCTGACTGAAACCACCATGGCCTCGTTTTCATCTCTGACTCAATTTACTCTCTATGGGGCTTGACTCTGGTTCATTCCTTGGCTAAACCAGCAGCCCTTCTCCAAATCACTTTTCACCTTCGGCACCAGTGGTAAACAAATGGCTGAAATGATGAGAGGGCCAGGGTCAGCCACCTGGAAGTCAGGAGTTATAGTACCCCAGAGATGAACATACACAGAAACATCCCAAGAGGGGTTTATTGCAGGCCAAGGGGCCTATGACCAACACCCTCCCAAGAGGCAAGTCTTTGGTTCTGCTAGTTGCTGGCACAAAGGGAGAATCCAGCTGCTTATTGTCACCTGTGAATGCAGGTGACTTGACCCCAATCAGAGGAAATATCAACTTCCATGATTTGCTGTTCCCACACCAGCCCCAGGTAGCCTGGCACCAGAATAAATTACAGTAGGATAGCAGTTTGTGAACCAGAAGGTACGAGGTCTAGGTTCAATCACAGAAAGAGGAGCTTGCCACTACCAGAGGATGGCATGGGCCTCAAGGTTCCCAGGAAGGGAGAAAGAACTTCAGGCCATTCAGGTCAACAGGAGGAGGCAAAGGCTGCCAGGGAGCGGGTGTGCTCTGGCTCCTGGATAGAAAGACAGGCCAGTCGAAGCCTGGGATTCACCTTTGTCAGGAGAGGGAGCTCTCCACACTGGAACCGCTGGAGCCGTGGAGGTTCTGAGGTGGGAAGAGAGGACAAACATGCCTCACACATGTAGTTTTAGTCAGCGCTCACCAATCTCCTCCCCAAGTCCCTACCAATTTCCTACCAATCCCTCATTCCACTTCCTCCCAGGACCCTATCTATGTGTACCAGCCTTACCTAATGGGGTGACATTAGAGGGTTTTCTCTCAAGCTCAAAAGAAAGCACAATAGGGCGGAGGACGGAGGGGCTGGTACAAAGGGTCCTGAGGAAGAGTGTCAAGGGCTCATCCATCTCGGCTGAAGACTAGAAAGGAAAACTCAGAGTTAATCAGAACCCAAGCTACCGAACTTCAGTCAAATCCCAGGAACTGGAGTAACCAAGCCCCTCTTCGTCACATCTCACCTCCAGTTGGGCTCCAGGCTGTGTAAATTGCAAGGCCACTCTCCCTGGTCCTCGAGTGAACTCTAGCAGGGAGGTCCACTCACTAGGCTGCAGTCCTAGTGCGTCTGCCACATGATGATTCTTACAGGTCACCATGGCTTCGGCAGTCCCATCCTCTACCAGAAGCCTGGGAAAGAGACAGGAGGCAAAAATTCCCACAGCAAACCAGGTTGCCAATCCCCTAGACCCAACATGTCTCCCTCCCCACCATCTCCAGTCTTTAGCTCATTTAACTCTCCTTCATCCAAAAAATATTTATTAAACAATTCCAAGGAGCCAGGAATTACGTTATCATAGACAGATGAAGCTTGGCTGATAAGAAGGTAAACAGTGCAATGGGTGCCCACCTGATGCTGGCCTGGCTTACTGACGTCTGAGTGGGGCAAGCGGAGCCCTGACGAGTGCACCTTCCCTGGGATGAAAAAAGTGGTTGGAAAGTCGGATGAGTTCCATCACATCCTTCTGGCACACCACGCCCAGCTCAGCTTGACCCCTCTCATACCTGGGGACAGACACTGCTACAACGAGCACACACCCACAGGAGCTGAAGGCTGAAGACAGAAACCACATGGCAAGAGGCAGTGGCCTGGAATGGGGCCTGTCCACCTCGTAGAAGTTCAGCCCGTCCACCTCGCAGAAGTTCAGCTAGGTAGATGTGGGGCAGGGAAACACTAAGGAGGACAGAGAGAGACAGGGGTTAAGAAATAGGCAGAAAGCAAAAAAAAAAAAAAAAAAGAAAAGAAAAGAAATAGGCAGAAAGCTAGAGGCACTGGCACATTCTTGTAATCCCAGTGGCTTAGAGGCTAAGGCAGGATGATTCACAAGTTGAAGACCAACCTGAGCAACTTAGCAAATCATCAATTATTTCCCAGACTTCAACACCAAGATGTTAACCAAGAGATATTTGCTTTTTAAACTGAAAAGCATTCAAAAGCCTAGAACATTACTATTTCTGGATAAAATGATAGGTATTGGACATTTTTTATTTAGAGCAGAGATGTGACCAACATATCTTCTGGGATTGGGGAAGACTCTAATTATGGCAAAAGCCCCAGGGATGTAAGTGAGTGGGATGTGGGTGTGAGACCATGAAGTTCAGGGTTCAGGGACTGGGCACTGACCTGACTGTGGTTTCCGGGGGAAAACTCAGGACCTGCACATGAGTGGATGACTGGAAACAACAGTAAACATTGTGGGATCTGTGAGCGGAAGAACAGTAATGAGGAAGAGAAAGCACAGACTGAGCTAGGACCTGTACTTAAGAGATCGTGTTTGACAGTGTTGGATAACCCTCACCCCCAAGGACCGACCCTGGCCCCAGCTTTAAGGAAGCACAGGGAAGACTAAGGTGAAGACTGGTCCGCAACATCTCAGCAAGGTGGAAGGCATATACAGAAACTAACACACTGAAAGTAAGCAAAGAATCAGATGTGGTGTAATCTCAATATTCTGGGAGGCTGAGATCGGAGGATTGCAAGTCTGACCTCAGCTGGGCAATTTAGTGAGGCCCTGCCTCAAAATAAAAAATAAAAAAAAAGGCTGGGCAGGTAGCTCAGTGGGAAGGCTCTTGGTTCATTCCTCAGCAGTGCAAAAAAGAGAAAAAGATATAAGAGAGCAAGCGAAGAGGTGTCACTGCAGCATGGTCGGGTGGGGCGAGCATTTAGGAGGGCCGCTTCGGCAGAAAGAGGGCACAGCCACACGACACGGATCTTCACCTGGAAACCCTTTTCTCCAGTTGGCTAAAGTGGACTCGGGCTCCCGGAAGGAGCCCTAGCGGGAGAGGCCGGTGTGGTTCTTCCATATATATGTCCAGACGAGGGGGGAATTCACAGTTAGCAGGCTCTAGAGCTACGGTTAGCTTCACACACCTTCTCAGGGCCCGAGTGCTCCCTGCAGGGAGAGAGGTGGCTATTGGGATCTGTCAGGACCACAGAAATTCCATCACTTCATACCTTCCCCCGCTCCAAAGGAGAGGTCATTACCAGGCTTTGTCCAGCAAGCACCCAGAAGCGGCTCACACACTGTCCGTGACAAAATCTCAGCTGAGAAAGACACCAAGGAATCGGTGAAACTGAAAAGTGAAATATACAGGGGAACTAGGCATAACAACGTAAGAATGGAGACAATAAGGCCAAGGACAGAAAGAGGAGCCACAGTATCTGCTATAATGCTGTGTGTAAGGTCTTGAAGCTGGAACTAGAGGCACATGCTTGTAATCCCAGCACTCCAGAGGCTGAGGCAGGAAGACTGATGAGTTTGAGGCCAGCTTGAGCTACATAGTGAATTCAAGAGCAACCTAAACTACATAGCAAGACCCTGTCTCAAAAAAAAAAAAAAAAAAAAAAAAAAAGAGAGAGAGAAACAGACAAAGAAAAAGCTCTTGAAAAACCTTGGGCTCTGCCAAATTGCTCACTAAGAGTATCAAAGCATGAATTTCAGGTTTGAAGCAGAACATTCAAAACCTGTACAAAATGAAAACAAAAAATAATGAAATCTATGCCACTTTGGAAGCAGAGGCCTTCTCAGAGGATTTCTCTTCAATCTGTACTTGCATTTGTACCTAGAGTCTCTGTCAGGCCGTCACTTACAGCCTATGCCTTCAGCTCAACACACCCTCCCCCAAAACAGGTCTTTAGAAACATCCAATTCTTTGAGGGGTGTCTCACTATGTAGTTCAGGTTCCCCTGGAACTCCAATCCTTCTGCCTCAGGCTCCCAAATGTTAGGATTATAAGTGTGTGTCACCATACCTGGCAGAAATATTCATTTCTAATAGAAACCAATCTCATAAAATTACAGACTACCCAGTGAAATTTCTTTTTCTTTACATGGGGAAATTTCTTTGCCACTTTTTCATTTGCACTTCCAGTCACCCCAAAAAGCTTACATGAGGAAATATCATTGTTCCTACAAGCATTATGCAGCTACTTCTTGCACTAAACCAAGGCCCTTCTCTACGTTTTCAGCTTTCTTCCCTATATTTTCTCATATTTCTCCTATTTCTTTTGATAGCTAAAGCTTCTCCTTCAGTGTGAAAATGTTTCCTTGTGACCATTTGCAAACAGTCACATGCTTGGGGACAAAATATGAATCAAAACTTCCTTTTTGCATTGACACCATTCCTTTACTGCTAAATTATTTAAAGAAACATGGTTGGGTGCAGTGGGCCCACAGTACCAGCTCACAATACCAGCTACTAGAGAGAATGAGGCAGGACTGTTTGAGCCCAGGAGTCTGAGGCAAACCTGGGGACCACAGCAAGAAAAAAAAAAAAAGACACATTGTACCAGGATGGACTATTCACCAAACCCAACTTGTCAGTGAAGAGAGTGTGGCCAAATTAAGGGGAAGCACTGGTAGATACTTACTTTCCACTGAACAGGTCAGGCAGGGAGGCCTCAGGCAGTGCCCTGTGTACACCCAGCCCTTCTGGCACATCCTGGGAGCACTCAAGTTCCAAGGTCCACTCATCTTGAACAGTGAGGCAGGACACACAGCCAGCCAACTCCAGAGGACGCTGAGACGTGCAGGATGAACCCTCTGCCTCAAATAACATTGGTGTCTGCCAGAAAACAGGAAGACAACTGCCTCTGAGTATGCCAGGAAAAGGAGAGTCACAAAATCCTCCAATGTCAATTTCTTTCTACAGCCTGGTGAAGAAAGAGATCTCAACAGAGACAAGCCCAGCCCCTTCTAGGAGACCTGGAGGGACTAGCACTGGCATGCCATCTCCAGACTCCAACCCAACCCAGCTTTCTGGGGAAGGGGTGATGAGCTGGGTCACTCACGGAGTAAGGGGCAACAAGTCGGTACACTTGGCCTGGGTGCAAGAATGCAAACCAGCGGACTGAAGAGCCAAGGAAGAGAAGGAGGACCTGTAAAGAAGGATAGCAGGGTGCTGTGTCCCAGAGCTTGGGCATGTGAGGCCAGGCCACAGACACCAGGAACCCCACTTTACCTTCTGATCCTTGTTCTCATCTTTCAGGGGCTCAGGTGGTCCCCATCCAGTTCCCTCCTTCCTCTGGGTGCCCCTAAGCCAGATCCCTGACACCTGGAAACTGAGAGTGGGTTTGAGCACCTCTGTACTGGCTCTCGAGGAGGCACAAAAATTCCGCTTCATGAGGGTCTCCTTGTGGGACAGCAAGAATAGCCGACTCTGTCCTACATGGGGTCCCTCTGGGTAGATGGGCTCTGTCTGAGGAGGTGCTGAAGCGGTGGCAGGATGAAGGACAGATCTGGGTACAGGCAGGATCAGGGAGTCGGCAAGAAAGAGCTGGACGTAGACTCTGTTGGAGAGACATAAACAGATCTCTTAGTGATATAGGCACTGTGTGTTCTGGGTACCAGCACTCTCCTACTTGAGCCAGGTCCTCAGATTCAAGAGGGCAGTCACCACCCCAAGAAGCTGACCTGGCTTGCCGCCTCTGGATGAAGTCTTCCATGCCCAGCTCTTTCCAGGAAGGAAAGGTGCTCTTAACATTCATCTCTATGACCAACTGGAACCTCTCTGCCTGCACCAAGCAGCCTAGAGAGAGAAAGTTCTCGATTTTGGCAAGAAAAGAGAATTGCAGGGTAGTCAGTGAAGGAGAACACCCTGCAGGTTTCACTGCCCATCCAAGGCTTCACACAAAGTGAAGGTCCACACTGGACCTCTCACCTCCCAGGGGATGATAGTGGCAAGGAGAAACCAATTCATCTGCATGTACAATCCTGCCCCTGGCCTCCTAGGCTGAAAGGCTTTGATTGTACTTTTTCACAAATCCCCTAAAATGCTTGTTCCTAATTCTCAGTAATTCCCCTCTCTAGGGTTTTCCTGTCTACAAATCCTAGTAAACCAAATAAGACCATTGTTCTTCCAAAGCAAGAATATGAGAAACAGGAGTTGTAATCCTGGTATAGATATTAGGAGTCATGGCGGGAGAAAGGGATGTTGGGAACTATAAGGGATGTTGAGTTCTGGTTAAGGGTCCCCTGGTTCTTTCTCTATACCTGCCCTACCAGTTTCCCAAACTTCTCCCCAAAGATGTTGATCAACATGTGTAACTTTAGCATCTCTACTAAGCCCCAGCAGATGTTTTCTCCTGGCCATCCCCTCCCTCCTACCAGCACTACCTTTCCACCTCTGAACTCCATACCTATAACCTTTGGGTCAGTAACAGGCTGAGAGTCCTTGGCCAGGAGCAGGCAGGGCAGGGAACCACTTTGGTCCCTAAGTCGCAGACAACCTTTATGAGACGAAGCTACCAGGACCCCGAGTAAAACCTGTAGGAAGAGCCAGGGGTAGTGGTACACAACTATAATCCCAGCACTCCAGAGGCTGAGGCAGGAGGATCACCACAAGTTTGAGGCCAGCCTGAACTACATAGTGCGACCTTATCTCAAAAAACAAACAAAGGAGCTGGGGATTTAGCTCAGTGGTTACAGTGCTTGCCTTGCAAGCACAAGGTCCTGAGTTTGATCCCCGACACCAAAAAAAAAAAAAAAAAAAAAAAAAAAAAAAAAAAAAAAAAAAAAAAAAAAAAAAAAAAAAAAAAAAAAAAAACCCAATAGTGGGGATTGAACCCAGGGCCTTCACACAAAGCTACATCCCCAGTCTTTTTTTATTTTCTACTTAGCACTCAAGTTGCTAAATTGTCCAGGCTGGGCTTGAACATACAATCCTGCCTCAGCCTTCCAGAGTGCTAGAATTACTGCCACATCCAACTTCAAATATTAATTAAATTGATAATGAGCATCAGTGCCAGGCATTGTGTTAAATGTGAGCATTACGAAGTGGACGATATGTTTCTGACCACAAAGAACCTACTCTCAAGAGGGGAAGATGGATAGGAAAAAACACAAAAACATGCACACATTTAGTAGCAAGAAATACAGTGTATAATTGGAGTTAGAGATAAGAGATCATGCAGGACCTCATAGGACATAATGAGAAGTTTGGTTTTACATGTGTACTCAGAGAACTATGAAAAGGTTTAAACAAGAGAATTCTGTAATTCAAGTCACATTTTTACTGCGTTCTTTTTGTTGTTGCTGTTGTTTTTCTTTTTTTTGAGACAGGGTCTCACTATGTAGTTCAAGCTGGTCTTGAACTCATTATGTAAACCAGCCTGAACTTACTGCATGGCTTACTACACTCTTTCTAGTTGCTGCAGGGACAGTGATTTAGTGGGGACCAAAAACAGATGGGGAGTCTAGTTAATAGGCTGGTATAACTGGGCGTGGTGGTGATGCCTATAATCCCAGAACTTGGGAGGCTGAGGCAGGAGGATTGCCATGAGTTCAAGGCCAGCCTGGGCTACATAGTGACTTCAAGGCCAGGGTCTTTGAGACAGCAAGACCCTGTCTCAAAAAAAAAGAAGGCTGATATAATTAAAATGACCAAAAAAATGACAGTAACTGGACTAGAGTAGTGGCAAAAAGAGGAAGTTCCTGAGCCTTCTGAAGCACCTTACCTGGGGTGGCTGGAAAGCAGAGGGTCGCAGGCAGAACCAGGACCAGGCCAGGCGCTGATTGAGTTGGCAGCTGGGTAGGTACGCGGCCTCTGGGAGGGGCAGAAGGGTCTTTGGGTCAAAGGAGGCCCAAGCCTTACGCTGCCCTTCCTCTGCCAGAGTGGCCAGAGTAGGGAAAGAGCAGGGAGTCTGCAGCCGAGCATACTGTCAGAGAGAGATCAGATTGTGTCCGCTGTGTGCCAGAGTCCTCCAGTACCTCCACTCTGCCACCCACCTTCCCTTGCGTCCTCATACTTTCTGGAGGGGACAGTGATGTGGCTCTTCAAGGATCTCACTGTGTGCATTCCGAATGGTGCTGCTTGGTGGAGCCAGATCTTCCAGGGCAGGAGCCAGGAGTTGCAGTCCCAGACTGGGGTTCCCAGGAGAGGAATGCTGAAGGAACTGGCGGTGTCTCAGCACGTGGGGACACAGCCTTGGGCAAGGAAAGCAACACAGTTGCTCCCCCTGAAGTCCCTGTCCCTTCCAAGATCCTGCTTCCCCTATAGAGAAAGTGCCCTCTTCCCATCACCTCGTTGTCCCAGCCCTCACGCTCCTCACTTGCAGGCCAGCTCCTCCAGGGCCCTGGTCACCCACAGGTAGAGGGGAAGCGCTAAATGATGCTTCCACACCAGCTGTTCATACAAGGAGGCTCCGTGAACTTGGTGGGATGATGGAGTCCCAGGCCTCTGACAAGAAAAGCCCCGAAGGAGAATGGCACCACGGAGGCAGGGTGCTAGCACTGGCCTTGTTGTCCCTCCACCCACTGACTGAAGGAGGTGAACATCTTGGAGCTGCAGGAAAATGAGAAAAAGTATAAAAACAGAGGCAAAGTAATCTCAGTGACCCCAGTGACCCCACCACATTTCAGTGACCCCAGTGTCTGCCACCTGTGTTCCAAGAGAAAGAAACACAAGATGCCCTGTGCTAGGTGTTGTTCCGTCCCGGACTTCATGCCTCACTTCCAATACAACCTACTCGCCAGAGTCAGGGTCACCTCCCATGAGCTCCAGTCAGACTTCTGGAGGCTGCTGGCAGACAGGCATGGCTCTGCCTTCTTTCCAGGCTGCCTGAGAGCCTCCCGGCCTACACCTGTGCTTCAGCCAGCTCCTCTCCACTTGGGAGGCCCTTCTGTGAAAGGGATGCTTTACCTCAACCCTTCCTCACAGACTGGGTCCCCTGTGCCCAGGTGTCTTCCAGGGCATCAGTAAGATTACTGCTTTCCTTTTGAAGCTCTTGTCTGAATTACTTGTATGAAAAGCACTCCAGAACAGGTGTGGTGGCACATGCCTGTAATCCTAGCACTCTGGGAAGCTAAGGCAGGATTTCAGTTCAAGCCTAGTGTTGGAAACTTAGCAACTTAGTGAAACCCTGTCTCAAAATAAAACAGGGCTGGAGATGTAGCTCAATGCTAAGGTCCTGGGTATAATTCCCAACCCTACCACCAACAGGAAAAGGAAAAGAAAAGCATTCTCTCCAAAGTACAACTTATTATTTTATATTTTTCCAAAGAGGTTCCCATCTAGCATAAAAAAAAGAGCAGCCTATGAAGTAGGCGAACTGCTGAGAGGCTCCCTTGTCACCAGCCTGACTTCTCACATACCTCCAGGCAGACCCCGGGCCGCAGCACCCGCCTGAGGCCATTGAACTCCTGGTATACAAGGCAGAGTTCCAGCTGCTTGTCCAACTCATAGAGGCCAGCGGGCTCATTCAGCACGCCAGTGACTGTTCCCTGCAAAGAGGCCAGAGGTCCAGTTGGTCACCACCATCTCCTTCCTCATTGGAGACCCCATTTCCTGCCCCACACACTCTAGGAACTCTGCCTTAAGCTCACCTTGTAATGTAAGAGTCTGGAATTCCGGAAAAGACCTTTTTGCTCCTTCCTGTCTTGAGAGTTGCTGGGCCTGGTGAATGGTTTGGGCTCAGCCTCCAAGAAGGGACCTTCCAGCTCCAGCTCCTGTACACATCCTGGATTTAGCCGCATCAGATGCGAGGAGGAAGTGGTCATCCAAACACGGTAACGGTGACCGTGGATCCTGGATACTCGAAGTCCTGTCAGCACATAATCCTCACCACGCCGAAGGGCTCGGTGCCACACCAGCTGGGCAGGGATCTACCGTATATGGAGGCAGGCAAAACAGTGGATAAGATGCTCCCTGCAATGCTGCCCAGAGTCCCTCCTTATCATGATTTGACCTCAAAGACCTGCTCCTTGTGAGTTTTCCCGTCTCTTCATCTTCTCTATGTTTGCCAATTAAATTTTAAGTCACAGATTTTCAGGATTTCTCCTTTGTCACTGGAGATGTCAAATATTTCCTAATTGCTTCCTCAAGATATAAATCATCCCTAAAATTTCCTTTAAAATACAAAAACAGCCAGGCATGGTGGCGCACACTTGGAGCACTCAGGAGGCTGAGTCAGGAGGATAGCCACTAGTTCAAGGCCAGCCTGGGCTACATGGTGAGTTCAAGGCTAGTTTGAATTGCACAGCAAGACTATGTCTCAAAAAATAAATAAATAAAATAAAAATTTAAAAAATGCACAAATATTCCATTGAGAAAATGATACCCTTTTTAATACTTCCCATCTCCTACCCCACAACACACAAACAACATTCATCTATGTCATCGATATGTTTGGCTACAATTGCATCCACTTATATTGAGATTATGCTGGGATTACAGGCATGTACTACCACACTACTACCAGTACATAGCATGTACTGGCTATGAGGGTAATTTTATACAGTATTTTGGGTGTGCCTACGTTTTTTGGTGGGGGCTGAGTCTTGCTATGTAGTTCAGGTTGGCCTTGAACTCACTAAGTAGCCCAGACTGGCCTCAAACTTGCAGTGATCCTCTTGCCTCAGGCTCCTGAGTTATAAGATTACAGGCATGTGCCACCAAGCCCAGCTAGTGCACCTGCCTTTTAACTTTGACTTATCACATAAGTGATAAGTGTGGAATTTTCTACTTGTGACATCATTAGAACACTCAAAAAGTTTCAGATTTTGGAGCATTCTGGATTTCTGGTTAGGGCTGCTCAACCTGGATCTGGTTTATCCAAGAGGAGGAGGACAGAGAAAGATGATTCAAGGAGAAGGCAACAACATAAAAATGCTCAGAATTCAAAATAAGCCAGGCCTGTGTGAGGGGCAACGAAAACACTGGCAATGATGGAGAAGAAGCAACGCTGCTGGGAGTCACAGGAAACAAAATTCGAGAGCTAAAGTAAGGGAAGGGCTTCCAGTTGTACACTGTATAAAAAGTCGCTACTTCATATACTCTCATTGGAGGCCCAGAAGGGGCCCAGAAAAGCCAAGAAGGTATCATACGGGCTGGAGGAGACAGTAGGACAATTATTGATGAAACGTTAAGTCTGATGAAAAATGTTTCATGGATAAGACTGTTCATAAAGATAACAATTTTCTAAAGTTTACTCCCTCCATATGCATAAAAAGTACTACTACCTTTCTCAGGAGCTTCAAAACATCCTGATGGGGCCTGGAGCACTGCTTAGTAGTGGAGAGGGTACCCAGTATGAACCAGGCCATGGGCTTAAGCCCCAGAATAACAACAACAATGAAACCCACCCAGTGATAACTGGAGAAACTTGAAATCCAGTTATCTGTGCTCCACTTTCCAGACCTCTATTCTACTCTGAAACCAGCTGAGTCCCACTAGTAAGCCCTTGGATATCACAAGTCATCATAAGGTATTGCTGAGGCCCTACTTATTATTATTATTTTTTTGGAAGGTAGGAGGTTTCCATTTGATTTCTCCAGTGACATATTTACAGTGGAATATAAATTAAAGGCCTGCATGCACACCGAACCCAGGTACTATAGGTGGTTCAGTCAATGACGTAAGACCTCCAGCTGGCTCGCAACAGAAACGTCCCTCCTTGGCCCAGGTTTTGGAATTTTGCCACCTTTCAGCTCATCAATAATTTCTTCAATATCGTTAGGTGTCAGATCCTCATAGTAGTTGTCATTTATTTGAACCATTGGTGCGTTGATGTGGGCCCCTAAACATTCCACCTCTAAAGAGTGAAAAGTTCATCAGGTGTAGTCTCTCCAACTTTCATTCCCAACTTTTTCTGAACGGCCTCCAGAATGCTGTCAGAGTGTCGGAGCATGCAAGGTGTTGTAGTGCAGACCTAAATGTGGTGCTTGCTTCCCAATGGGCTTCCAGTTGTACACTATATAAAAAGTCGTTACTTCATATACTCTCATTGGAGGTACCTGTAGAATTTCTGCAACCTTGTTCATAGCAGAGATGGGCAACCACCCATTCTGCCTTTGGGCTAAGTCCAGGACTAGAAGCACAGCTGCTGCTTTATGCCCTTCTGGATAGTTTTGTACAAGTGCCTCTAACCTCTGATAGTTTTCTGATGTGAAATCAAATGGAGTATCTGGATTGTTGTCAGGAGTATCCCCGTGCCATGGAGTGGTGAGGCCAGCCACCCGGGCCCACAGTGACAAGGAGAACATGGCAGCCTCGCCCGTCCCCCTTTCCAGGCCGCCGCTGAGCCTCTACTTAAAATTTACTACACAGGACAAACAGGTCATTCATAATGGTCTGACTGAGCAAACAAATAAAGGACTGAGGGTGCTTTCACTCTCCCTCTCCCTCCACCCTCCTTTGACTCTCAGGAGGAGTTCCAGTCTCTCAGCCCCTTCTCCTTCATTCAGATGCTGAGGCCCTTTCCTGTCCCTGTCTGATGCCAGCATCTGCATGCCTAGCTCTTGAATCCAGCCCTTTCTACCCCTCACCCTTGAGTGTACCGATACCACACTATACAGTTCTGTCTCAATTGTTCACTCAAGGAAGACAGATCCACGCCACCCTGGGGCCCAATGCAGATGCTGACCTGCTCCTGCTGGGCCCCTGCTGGGCCCCTGCTGTTGCCTGGCAATCTCTCATTGCCTACTAACTAGTACAACAGTTACCCTGAAGCTTTCCTCTCCTTTTCAAGGTCCAGCCTTTCATTTTCAAGAGATAACCTTAGCTCTTCGACTATAGAAAAGATTCAGTGGGGTCATCTAGAGCAACAAAAAGTCTCCATCATGCCTCTTCAGCAGCCTATACACATACCAAGAGCATCCCTGCCCTGCTGTGGCTGCAGCTCGGTGACAGAGCACGCATGCACAAGGCATTTGGTTCAATCCTCAATAAGAACAAAAACAAACAAAAAAAACACCAAAAGAAAAAGAAAGCACTCTTATACTAACGACCCAGGTTTATTCCAGAGGCCATCTTTGTCCCCTCACACAGCCTTATGCATGTGTAACCTATCTGCCACTGTACTTATAATTATAATCCTATATAGTCACTGCTGATATATTCATTAAGAGCTGCCAAAGGACAAGAGCCATTCTTCTTTTTTTCTTCTGCTGTTTTTGTTGTTGTTGCTGTTGTTTTTTATTTTTGAGACAGAGTCTTGCTATGTAGCCCAGGCTGGTCTCAAACTCACAGGGATCCTCCTGCCTCAGCTTCCCCAGTGCTGGGACTATAGGCATGCACCACCATGCTGAGCCAAGAGCCATTATCTTATTCAATTCTGTGCCGGTAACTGACCAAGGTGCCTAGTCTACAGCACACGTTCAATCAGTAAAGGTTCAACTGGGGTACAGGTGACTCTCCACTCTAGAATATCTTCTCCTCTCTTCTAGCAATTCAAATCCTACCTATCCTTCAAGACCCAAATCAAGTTTACTATATTATGGCAGCTGCAAATTGTACCATCTGACTGGGAATTTAACTCAGTGGTTAGAGTACTTGCCTAGCAAACCAAGGCCCTGAGTTTGATCCCTGGCACACAAAAAAACCAAAGGACCTCCAAATTGTACAACTTCTCCTGGAACTTACATACTTACATACTTTATTATTTTCTAGTTGCTTCATAAATCCATACCATATAAAGTCTATGTACATTAAACAATAAACAATCCAAAGGCGTTATCTGCAAAAATTCAGATGTATTTCAGAGATGTTTGTCTTGACATACACTAATATGTGCAAGAGCCAACTCTGTCCTTCACAGAATTTTCAAATGATCCTTAAGAGAGTTAAAATATTCTAATCTAAACTAGGTTTGCTTGCTCATGCCTGTAATACCAACACTCTGGGAGCTTGAGGCAGGAGGATTGAAAATTCAAATCCAGCTTGTGCAATTCAGCAATTTAGCAAAACCCTAACTCAAAATAAAAAATAAAACTGGGTGTGGTGGCCCACGCCTGTAATCCCAGTACTTGGGAGGCTGAGAAGGAGGACTGTCACGAGTTCAAGGCCAGCCTGAAGTACATCATAGTGAGACCCCTGTCTCAAAAAAAAAAAAGGTCACACAGGATGCAGAAGCTATCAAGTCAAATGAATTGCACAGCAGCAAAGTCTATTCCCTACTTCCATATGCAGGCAGTAAAATTGCCTAACCTTCCCTGCATAGCATTGCTCCAGAAAATAACTCTCTCAGCTGCCCTCCTTTCCTATGCAGTTCCTTTAAGAAGTCATAGTTCCCATTAGGAGTTCAGCACCACTTCCACCCCTGCTTGCCCTTGAACTGACCCGGAGCCTCACCTGCACAATGATGGACACCTGGCCAACAGTCTGGCCATCAGCTGATGGTGATTCACCAAGACATAGGACGAAGTATGCCTTCTGTTGACTTCTTACCAAAGGACTCAGTCGAACCAGCTTGCCAGCTAGATTTGGCTGCACATCTCTGAGCTTGCTTCTAAGGAGGAACAGGAGAGCAAGAAATCTTTTTTTTTTTTTTTGGGTGCTGGGGATTGAACTCAGGGCCTTGCACTGCTAGGCAAGCACTCTATCACTTGAGCTAAATCCCCAACCCCCAAAGAAATAATTTTTATTTCTTTTCTTTTTCTCTACAAATATCTTCCCTTCCAATATAAAGAGGAACTTGATGGAGAGGTAAATTGTCCAAAGTACAAAGCTATTCTAAAAACCTTCCAATTCTTCTTTCGTTAGATAAATCTTTTTGTTTTGTTTTTGTTTTTTTCTGGCGCTGGAGAAGATAAATCTGGTAATGATATAAAGTGTCCACAGCCCAAAGATACTATTTTAAAAACCTGCAAACTCATTTTGCCCTTAGATACAGTACATTTCCTTTGAAGAACCCTTCTGTCACACAGGGTGTGATGGCACATGTAATCCCAGCACTCAGGAGGCTGAGGCAGGAGGATCCCTTGCAAGTCTGAAGCCAGCCTGGGCTACATGGTGAGTTCAAGGCCAGCCTGAAACTACATAGGGAGAGCCTGTCTCAGAAAAAAAAAACAAAAAACAAAAAAAAAAAAAAAACGCTTCTCTTAATATTCTTTTTATGTAGTGTTGGGGATTAAACCCACACACCTACAGCCCTTTTTTAGTTTTTATTTTGAGACAGGGTCTAAGATATTAAATTTCCCAGGATGGTTTCAAACTCCCAGGGGTCCTCCTACCTCAGCATCCCAGAGCACTGGGAGTACACCACCATGGTTACACCACCATGCCCAGCTCTTAACATTCTTAGGGTTCAAAAGCCAACTGTCCCCTTCATTTGGAATATTCCATCTCTATTACTATCAAAACCTTTCCCTCAGCTCTACCGAATCACTATCATCCTCCATGTTTCACAGTGCTCGCACTGCCCCCAGAGAGGAAAGAGTTACCTGTGGCTGAGCACGTGGGATGCAATCTCAGGGTACAGCACAGGGATGGGCGTGAGAGGGTCGGGACTGATGGTCAAAGGAAACACTGGCATGGGGGCATCCCAGAGCTCCAAGTGCCCTTCCCCTGAGGAATTCCACCTAGCAGGAGGAAGGTAACTCCAGCTAGGGAACAAGAAGAGTTGGCCCAACCAGGAAAGGTCCAAATCTATGAGCTAGAAAGAACCAGGAAGACAGGTTAACCAGGATCTCATCATCCAATCCAGCCCTCCATAGCTGTTCCTTCAGAGTCCCAGCTGCCTTGCTCTCTAGACACCATTCCTATTAGAATCTGAAGCATCTGATTGCTCCCTACCTACCTCACAGCCCAGAATTCCAGTGTTATCTCTCACAAAGAGGCTTCCATCCTTGTACTCTCGTTCCACGTCCTGTGATAGGTCTGTTAGTGTCCCTAAAAGTAACAGCTGCTCCTGGGGCAGAGGGTTCCCACTTGGCCCAGCCTCTTGGGCCCAAGTCTCATACGCACTACTGCTCCAGGACAGGTGGCTACAGCATGCATGATGGCAGCTCTTGAGTTTCTGCACTGAGATGAAGCTGGAGAATGGAGAGAACAGAGGTTTTACAAAGCCAGTCCAAGTCTAAGAGGATACTTTCACCTGGACACAGTCCCGCAAGCCTGAGGCTGAAGGGGAACATGAACTTAGAGATGTGTACGACTGAAGAGGAAAGAGCTGGGGGTAAGGGCCTAACAAAATGAGGATAGAGTCTGGGTCTTGAGGCGGCACATTACTGAGGGAAAGCAAAAAGAAAGTCTCTGCCAAGTGACAGCTTAGGGGGGCAGTAATGAGGATCAAACCCAGGGCACTCTAAACCAAGCAACATCCTCAGTCCTTTGTACTTTTTTTGAGACAAGGTCTCACTAAGTTGCCCAGGTAGGATTTGAACTTGTGACCTTCCTGCTTCATCCTCCCAAGTAGCAAGGAATATATACAGGTGTGCACCACCATGCCCAACTATGAATAATAGCCTGAACAAGATGGTGTCAGGCAAAAGAACCAGAAGTGGGAATACAAATGGTAAAATAGGAGAGCCTGAGGTAATGAATGTCTGTGGAGAATACTTTGCATATACCACAAATAGCTCCCTTGAAAGCATCTCAGTTCTTAGCTTGATAGAGAACTCAACAGTCCAGGCAGGTTTCCTTCTTATTACAGAACAGTACTAGAGGCTGGCTGGGAAACTGAGGCTGAGATGGTAAGTGGGATGTAACACAAATAGAAGTTCAATTATGTGTTAGAGATGTAGCTCAATACAGAGTGCCTATTTAGCATGCATGAGGCTCCTGGTTCAACTGTAGTACCAAAAAAAAAAAAAAAAAAAAAAAAGACACAAATGTATGCTAGTGTGTGTAAGCTGGTATAATTGTGCCGGAGAACACTGTGCAAGCAGTGATTAAGGTTGACAGTGTGCAAACTCCATGAGTGAGCACCTCCCTTTGGGACAGTGGTGACTTCGGGACAAGTGAGGGAGAATTCATCAGAACAGAATGCTAAGGGACTTTACTAAATCACTAATATATCTGATGAAAAACAACTAAAGCAAATATGGCAAAATATTAACATTTTTAAAAGTTAAGCAATAAGTACATGTTATATTCACTGTTTATATCAGCTACATATTTTTCTTTTTTTGCAGTGCTGGGGATCAAATCCAGAGCCTTATGCCTGCTAAGCTAAATCATTTTCAAAGGCAAGACTTTCTCAATGGGACCCCAGCAAGACCATACAACCTTTCTCAATGGAGCAAGCAGCGTGCTGATTTACATTCTGGCAAACTAGTGTTTGAAGAACCATTGGTTTAACTTCCTGGGTGATAAAATTATACAGAATTATGAAAATGATGTTTTAACAACAGAGTACAAGTCAGCTGTCCTCTCACCAAAATTTCTTTGCCTCTGCAGATGTACACGAGCCAGGCTGTGGAAAGTGTTTCCAATGCCATAAAGAGGTCAAGGGAGTGCTGGGGAAAAATATCCTAGTTCGAGTTAGTTTGGGCAATGACAAATCAAGCAAAGTCAAACAGATTTCTACCTTTTGTTTTATTTTATTTTTTTGGTACTGGGGCTCGAACTCAGGGCCTTGCACTACTTGTTAGGCAAGCATTCTAACCACTGAGCTAAATCCTCAGCCCTACCTTTTGTTTTAAAAAGGATAAACAAAAAGTGACTCACTCTCCCTCTCTCCACATATATATGGACATATGTGTCTATATATCATATATGTATAAATATATATATATCATGGAGCAATTTAAAAAATTAAGTTACAGCTGTATGTATCAATATGATGTATAACATTAAGCACAGAAAAGCAAATTGCAGAGGATATATAAGATACTGTATCACTTATATAAAGTTTAAAGATATACAAAGCTCTACTGCAGACTGCTTAAGTATAGATGCATACATAGTAAAATATACAGATTTTTAAAAAAATATACAGACATTGTGGGACTAATTTATCCCATACTTAAGGTAGTGGTTACTTGTACAAGGAAGAAACAGGTTTCCTTTGGTAAAACTTTTCAGAGCCTTGAATAAGTTAATGAGCTCTGTAACTCTCCTAGAGAGGGTTATACTTAAAGTCTTTCAAACTTACTTGGCCATGAAGCAAATTCTTTTCTTGTGGTGCTTTATTAACACTGCCTAGTATAGTGTATGAAACAATAATGTATTATAAATCCCAAATTTAAAAAAAAATTTTCAGAAGACCTTAAACTCAGGTTTTCTTTTTCTTTCTTTCTTTAAAAAAAACTTTTTAAGTTCTGAGGTACTGGGGAGTGAACCCATGGCCTTCACACTGAGCTACACAGCTGGGTCTTAGTATTTTTTTCTTGAGACAGGGCTTGGATAAGACACCTAGGCTGGACTTGAACTTGTGATCCTCCTGTCTCAGTCTCCCAAAGTGCTGTGATTATAGGCATGTGCCACCATGCCAGCTTGAGGTCTTAAAAACAACAATCCAGCTGGGCTGCAGTGGAGCACACCTGTGATCTCGGCTACTCAAGAGATTGAGGCAGGATGATCATAAGTTTGAGACCAGCCTGGGTCATTTGAGACCAGTAAGACCCTGTCTCAAAACTAAAAAAAAATTTAAAAAGCCAAGTGGGGTAGCATACACCTATAATTCCAGCACTCTGAAGGCTGAGACAGGAAGATCATCAGACGTTTGAGGCCATCCTACACTATGTAGTGAGTTCAAGGCCTGTGTCACCTATAGTGAAAACCTGTCTCAAAAAATCAAAATAATAAAAATGATAAGTACGCACAAGGCCCAGGTTCTAGCCCCAGTACTGCAAAACCAAAAATGAACCAAAAAACAATCCATACTCGGTGAAGTCATGAATCTCACCAGATTCTTCCACGACACTGGCAACTCTTTTTCCAAATTTTCTTTCTTCCCTACTTTCTTCTTCTCCTTTTCTCTAAACCTGACGTGAGCCAGTTTAGGAAAAGAAGAGCTGGTGGGAAAATAAGAAAGTTCTGCAGAAGGGGATGTGTTTAGACCACTTTGTTCTCCATTCACTCTTCTCACTTCCCTGTTTTTTAAGTATAGATCCTTGTTTTTCAACCCCAAATTCAATCTCCCTGCCAACTCTCACCTTCCTTACCTGTAGTTGAGTGGCAATGCAAAACCCTGGCTCCTCCCCTGGGAACGCCAAATCCTCTTCACACAGTCAATTACCAACTGAGGCAAATGGACATTAGGCTCCTTGTCAACTGGACAAATAGTCTCTTTGATGAAGGTCTGGGCAGCCTCAAGCCAAGCTTGCTCCTGAGGAAAATGAATCCAGTTAAAACATCTTCAGGACTATCTTACCCAATGAAGACACTTTTGGGAATAAAGAAATAGGAAAAATAGCCAGGTGTGGTGGTGCACACCTGTAATCCTCAGGAGGCTGAGGCAGGAGGATCGCAAGTTCAAGGCCAGCCTGAACTGCACAGGAAAAAAAAAAATCCAGAGAGCATATAAAATGAAGATCAAAAGCAAAAGTGTTGGGGGTTGGGAATTTAGCTCAAGTGATAGAGCACTTGCCTAGCAAGTGCAAGGCCCTGAGTTGGATCCCACACTTCCAAAAGCAAGTGTTTAGAATTTGAGGAAGCCTTAGAAGTCCTTAGTTTAGAGCAAGGGTATAGCTCGGTAATAGAGCACTTGCCTAACATGCACATCACC